>PVKH010013192.1:0-16957 GCA_004027955.1 Chaetophractus vellerosus | reverse complement strand
GCCACGGGCAGGGCAGGTCGCCCGCGGATGGAGCGCAGCCAGCCACCCGTGAACTGAATCAAGCGCCGGCCGTGAACGGACGCAGAGACCGCCCACAAGCGGGGAAAGCCGCGCCTGCGCAGTGACCACTCTCGGCGCGTCGCCGCAGCGGGGGGAAGGGGAGATATGTAATAAAATAAATAAATCTTTAAAAAAAAAATAAACTACATGAAAAACATTGTATACCTAGAAGTGGCCAAAGAACAGGGCACTGACTAACGGCAGATTCACTATAATGCTTCTGGGTGGTTTGTGGACACTTAAAGATTCCATCCAGGGCCTGAGACTATTGGAATGGATCTATTATGGAAACATGTTAAGCCAACTCCTAGTCACCTCTGGAGGATACTTCCTTTACCAAGGCATTAAAAAATGAACTGGTGACAGGGTGCCAGCCTCTTTGAAGAGCTTCATAGTAGTTGTCATCAGTAGCCTGGAGACGATGCAATGCAACTGAGTTCCCTGATCTCAATGGGAATAATGAGATTCTGGAGTGGTAGAAGCCAGATGGCAGTGCTCAGCTCTTGGAGACAAGCGAGGCACAATAACCATAGAAAATCCCAGGGATGCAATATTAGGTTTTGGTTTTTTTTTAAAGATTTATTTATTACATATCCCCCCCTTTCTGCTCGTTCCTGCTGTGCTCATCTTTGCACCCCTCTGTGTCTGCCTGTCTCCCCCTGGTGCGGCGACCTGCCAAGTCAGCTCACCGCGCAGCAGCCTGCCCTGCCCGCGGCGGCTCACCCTGCCCACGGCGGCCTGCCCTCTCAAGGTGGTCTGCCCGCTTGAGGAGGCCCCGGGAACCGAACCCGGGGCCTCCCACGTGGTAAACCGGCGCCCTACCAATTGGGCCACAGCTGGCCCCCAATATTAGGTTTTTACTTTCATGGATGTGTAGTGATGGTTAATGAATCATAGGGTCTACAGGAAATAGATGGAAAGTCTATTAGGTGCTGCTTGACATATATAAGGAGAAAATCTAACTAATATCATCATGGAGGGTGGGGAGTCCTATGGCCTTTTACCCAGTTCCTGTACCTAAACCAGTTCACAGAGGCAGAGCCTATTGATTAAGGTGAAGGTCAGATCCCTTTGAGGAAGAACCCTGCAATGCAGGCATGGGTGTATATAGTAAATCTTCTCCCAAGCCATCTCCAGAACTACCTGAGATCATTTACAACGATGACTATACTTGGAAAAGGAAATTCACACACTTTCTAGTCTTGCTGAATACTGGCTCTGAACTGGGACAGCAGGAAAAGTCTGGCTGTACACTTCATGTGGAAGGGAAGATGGCCTAAAATACGGATCAATTACAATTCAGAGGCTGACAGGTGCTGGTCAGGGACTTAGAAAGAGTAAGATTGGAAAATTAGTGACAAGAGGTAAGTGGATAGACCTCTTAGAACTTGCACACTATGTGAAGATATTCATATTCCATATAAATGCCTATGAAAGGACATCCACTGTGGAGGAAATCAGGTGATTTCCAGAGATGGACAAGATAGTCTATTTACCTCTTGCCCTAGTCGCTCCAGTGGTTATTCTGTGGTCTCCACTCACAGCAGCAGACACAGTAGCAGACTATGCCTGGGCTCAGCATCATGTACATCCCCTCACCGGGTTGATCTGGCTAACACAGCTGCTGAAAGCTCAGCCTACTGAGAGTGGAGGGTGATGCTAAAACCCCTAGTTATGGCACCAGCTTCCAGGGAGAACAGCCGGTTACCTGGGGGCAGGTTTATTATATTGGACCCCTTCCATTAATGAGAGAGGAGTGCTTTGTCCTCACAGGGACAGACACATTTTCTGGGTGTAGATTTGCCTTCCCAGCCTACAGCACTCCTGCCAGCACCACCATTAGTGTTGCTGAGTGAATAAGAACTCTCATACACTGCGGGTCACAGGGTAGATAGTTGATCACTGTGTGCTTAAGGGGGAAAAAGGCAAGAAGAAAAGGAAGAACTGAAGATGCTGTACCAGAGTAACTTCCCTACTTTATTTTTGCCTTGGGCTGAAATTGCCAAAATCATAACATGGAAATTAGAGCCATCTGTTGACAGGATAAGTTAGTGAACTGGACAGAATTTACCAACAGTAATTCAGAATATGTATCAAATCAGAGAAAAATATAAATGAAAAGCCTAATTTTTTTGAAGAGGAAAGATGTCATTTCATCCATTTATAATAGTGAAAATATGGAAATAACTTAAATGATCATTAATACAGGAATGGATAAATAAAATAGGATATAATCATACAATTGTATATTATTATAATAGTCACAAAAAATTAAATAAACCAGGAAGAGAAAAATGGATCAATGGAACAGAATAGAATTAAGAAACAGATCCTGTTTAGTTCAGGTTAAGGAGCTGTAATGGTTTGGAAGTTTTATGTAATTATGAATTTCAAAAATATAAATTGAGTCATGCTTGTAAACTGATCTGTTCATCTGGGCATGATTAGGTTATGATTATGGCGTTAACTGTGCCACATCAGCAGGGCATTGAGCCCCGCCCCTCAGTGGGTGTGGTCTCAAGTATAAAAGGCAAGGCAAAAGACAGAGGGAGCAGATTTGAGAAGTAATTTTTGGGAAGTTCTGATGTTGGAGAGGCACGCCCCAGGAGAAGACAAGTGAGCCGGTCGCCTGATATTCTACAGCTGCAGCCCTGGGAAGAGAGGAACCCAAAAGCCTGAACCCTGGCAAATGTCGGCAGCTGTCTTGCTCCAACATGTGGACTTTGGTGAGGGAAAAAACTTATGCTTTGTGGCCTGGTAACTGTAAGCTTCTACCCCAAATAAATACCCTTTATAAAGACCAACCAATTATTGGTATATTTTGCAAAGGCACCTCTTTGGCTGACTAATACAGGAGCCATTTCAAAAGAGTAGAGAAAAAATGGACTAGTCAATAAATGTTACTGAGATGACTGGCTGCCCCTGAGGGAAAAAGTATGACCCATATCTTAAACCACTCTCAAATACTTTAAATCCAGATGGATTAAAGAGCTAAATTAAAATAAAATATGGATGAAAATGTACCATGAACTTGATGTAGGAAAAGCCTTAAAAAGACACACACACAAAAGCTATGAAGGAAAGGAGGGATGAATTTGACTATATATAACACAAAACTTCTATAAAGACACTATTAAGAAAACTGAAAGACAATTTATAGCCTGGAAGATAATATTGCAACATGAGAACTAGTAGCACACACATAGAATTCTACAAAATCTTTTTAAATGAATGACAACAAAAAAGCCAAAAGAAAAATAGGTTAAGGACACAAACAGGCAATCTATAAGAGGAAATAGAGATATTCAATCAACACATGGAAATATGCAAATTATACTTCCTATGCAATTCAACTTATATCCAAGAGTTAAAATATGACTTAAAAATATCAAGGGTTGGTAAGGGTGTGAGTACTCTCACATACTGAAAGCCAGATGTAAATTGGCATTGATATTTTGAGAGACAATTTGGCAGTATTGATTGAAATGAAGATGGACATATACTACGACCTAGCAATTCCATTTCCAGGAATACACGCTACAGAAATACTCACATATAAGCACAAGGATATTCAATGAAGCATTATTTGTATAATAGTGAAAAATATAAAACACCAAAATGTCTAGCCAGGCAGGAAATAAACTAAAATAAACAGGCAATGCAGTAGCTAAAAAAATAAATCCCTAAATATTGACATACATGGAAGGTTCCCCAAATGATGTTGTTCATTTTTTTTAAAACTTACAGAAAAATACAGAACAATGTTTTAAACAAAACAAATCTATGTACGTTTAAAGGTACACATATATATGTGAACACACAGATAAAGGTCTGGGAAAGTAATCACCAAACTGATAATAACAATTAACTCTGGAGAAGAAATTATTTTGGGTAGGGGGATTTTAGTTTTATCTATATTGTTTGGATTTTGAAGAATAAGAGTATATTCAGTTATTATATAATTTAAAAATAAATAAAATTTATAAAATAATTATGATACAAATAATTATGACAGCCAGCATCAACTGCTAGATTGTGAGTGAACAAGCTTTCAGAGTGCTTCCTGCCTCCAGCTTTCAGGATCTCCAGCTGAGGTCCAGACGTACATCATGGAGCAGAGACAAGCCATCCCCACTGTGCCTTGTCCTAATTCCTGACCCAGAGAATTCATGAGCATTATAAATGGTTGTCTTATGCCACTAAGTTTTATGTTATGTGTTACACTGTTGAAGTAACTAGAACAAAGACATTCATTCTAAAGAGAAGAAACTACACAAGAAATTGAACGTTGGTATTATAGAGCATTGTGAGTAATGGCAGTAGTGGATGAAGAGGCCACAAAGTTGAGCTAGGACCAGACTATGAGGAGTCTTATAAGATGGTATAAAAAGATTAGACTTCTCTTTTGGCAGTGAAGAACCATTAAAAGTTTTTAAGCTGGGAGGTAAAATGCTAAGACCTGCATTTTAGCAAGATATCTCAGAGACCAGTGTGAAAGAAAGACTGGAGAAAAGAAAGACTTTAAAAACAGGAAAAGTCCCTCTAATTCAGATGGGACCTAACAAAGTAAATAGTGGGACCCTCTCTCAGGCTACATGATTTGTGACTTTTTATCTACTTAGGGCTGCCCCTGATACTCATTTATACTAGATTTTACTTTCATTAAAATGTTAAAGGGTGTTAGCATTCAGGACAGTTTTCCTTATCTCTCAACTTTCAAGCTTCTGGATCCAGATCAGTTTACTTAAAGTATATTCTAAGAAACAAGGCAAGTTGTCTAAAAATTGCAGCCATTTGTAACTATCTGTGTGAATAATGCCATCCTTATACAAACATCAATAACCCCCAATTTCTCATTTTTGTGTCTATTAATATCATTCTCACAATTGGTTTTTATAAGAAAACTTTATAAATATGAACTTGTAAAATAAAATAAATCCATATTAATAAACTAAAGCTTTTATATGGGGGAATCTATAAATATTTAATTGGGAAAAAAGGATTTCATTATGGAAGAAAGGGAGAGGGAGGGACTAGGAGGGAAAGGGAAGGAGGACTGGCTGTCTGATGGGCATGGTACAAAGAGAAGGGAGAAGATGGAACTCAGAGCACAAGGACGCACCTCTGTGATAAAGGAAAAAGATGCATGAATAAAAAAATAAAAGCAAAAATACACAAAAGGATGAAAGATACTAACGAGAATTCTTTGTTCTCATCTTGGCAGAAAACCTTGCCTCCTACTTTGTGAGAAGAAAAATGTATTGAAAATTGAGAGTCTGAGGAGAACAGAGAGAGTAATATGGAGTGGCTATTTTGAATAGCTCAACAGTGAATCAAAGGATCTTGAGTAGCAGGAGAGCCCAGGTGGAATTCGATGGTGTTTATCAGAGACTAGTTTTATGTAATTTTATACTGTGCCTTTCTCTGCTACTAATTATTCAAGAGATAGTTAACCAATTTGTGGGTTACCATGTTTTAATCAGGGTTCTCTTAGGAAACAGAATCATCAGGAGATATCTGTCAATACTATGAGATTTTATAAGAGTCTCTCACGCAACAGTGGGGACGCACAAGTCCAGGTTCCACAGGCAGGCTGCAAACCAGGGGCTCCGATGAAAGTCCAAGGAAAGGTCCTTGATGAGTTTCTGGGAGAAGTTGGCTGTCCAAAGACGAGCTGGGAAATTCTCTCTGAATGTTGAAATCACTTCCCCTTTTAAGGCATTCAACTGATTGGATAAAAGCATCATTCATTGCTGATGCAGTCTCCCTGTTTGGTGCAGATGTAATCAGCCATCCATGCAGTAAACTCACTGGTGACCAAAGTCCATAAATGCTCTTGTTTTACAATTAGCCCAGTGCTTGCTGGACCACACGCCTGGACACAATTACCTGGCTGAGTTGATACATTCGCCTAACCAGATATCTTGCTTTTTACATTTTCCCCAGTGTCTGCTTTTGAAAAACGTCATAATTTAAACTTCATCAAAAGTAAGTTAATAAAAACTGAATGAGATATCAATTCACACTCACTAAAATGACTATTACTAAAAACACAGAAAATAACAAATGTTGAGGATGCAGAGAAAGAAGGACCCTCTTGTATTACTGGTAGAAACGTAAAATGGTGCAGCCACTGTGGAAAACAGTTTGGTGTATCTTCAAAAGGTTAAACATAGAATTACCATATGATCTGGAAATTCTACATCTGGGTATGTACCCGAAGTAACCGAAAGCAGGGACTGGAATAGATATTTGTACACCAATGTTCACAGCAGCATTATGCACAATGGACAAATGGTGGAAGCAACCCAAGTGTCCATCAACAGATGAATGGATAAACAAAATGTGGTATATCCCTACAATGGAATATTATTCCACCACAAAAAGGAATGCTGTTTTGATTCATGCTACAACATGGATGAAACTTGAAGACATCAATGTTGAATGAAATAAGCTGGACACACAAGGACAAATGTTATAAGATTTCACTTATATATGAAATATCTAGAGTAATAGAGATAGAAAGTAGATTAGAGGTTATAAGGGCTGGGGAGGGGATAAGGAGTTATTGCTTAATGGGTACAATCTCTGTTTGGGGTGATGAAAAAGGTTTGGTAATGGATGATGGTGATGGCACTATAATATTGTGAATGTAATTATTATCACTGAATTGTACATATAAAACTGGTTAAAATGGGAAATTTTGCATTATATATCTAAAACCACAATAAAAGAAAATTTTAACTTAGTAGAAAATTGTTCTAGTTGTCATGTCCTATAGTTATGCCATGACAGCATTTAAAAAATATTTTCAACTGCATAATGAATTTGATAAATATGTTTTCCCACATCTTCTACGTAAAATATAATCTAACTTCAGAAAAGGAAACTCCAATAGGTTTCATCATCTTGGTCAAAAAAATGCTTGATGAGAAATCACTAAAATGTTATTGTGAAAGTCTCCCTATGGATTTTTAAGCGACTGAGGTCATTAGCCAAGGAGAGACCCTGACTAACCCTAAGCACTCTATGCTGTGTGGCAGTCTCCCTTTGGGCAGGGCAGCTACTCATGTCCCCCACCTTGCAAGCCTGGAAGCATGTAGAAGGCAGGAACCATGTCTTACCCACAGGGCTCAGTAAATATTGGCTGCAGAAATGACTTCTTGAGAAGCACCTGGGGAAATGCTTTGTAATATAAGGTGCTATAGAAATTCAAAGGAAATGGAAGTATTTTTAAGAAGGGATTGGATGAATTCATGGGTCAGAGATTTATAGGCTTTATATAGAGATATTAAGGGGAATGAGGAATGTCTAAGATCTTTCTATAATGTTTCAGAATATCTTTCATTTGGAACAGGGGAAAAAATCATGTTAGATTTTTCTCCCCAGTTTTCTTCCAGTTCCCTGGTATTTTACTCTATTAGTAATAAGGCCCTGTTCCTTAACTAATGATTGTTTTTTCACCGTACCTTTTGGTGAAATTTCATAAAATGCTAAATGACACCGATGGTTCTGGCACTTTTTATGAGTTTTTAAAATTATTTTTATTTACAGATACTCCGTATCTACCAAACATACACTCCGCCTTTCTCAATCCCCCAGTAATCTCTAATCTACTTTCTGTCTCTGCAAATTTGCTTTCTCTACACATCTCTTATAAGTGATATCACACAATATTTGCCCTTATATGTCTTGCTTATTTCACTGAACATAATGTTTTCAAAGTTTTTCCATTTGCAGCAAGAAGTAAAATACAAATTTTAAAAGTTGATAAAGAAACAAGGAACTAAAATTATTTTTTCTAATTTTTAAACAATTTGTAAACATTTAAAGTTTATAATCATTTTTAATGAAACAATGAAAAAGAAAATGAAAAAGTAAAACACAAAGAGAAAAAACATTGAAACACATAGTAAAATAAGATTATAGGACATATGTGGGGTTGAATTTATCCATGCAAGTCCTATTCCTCATTATCAAACTTAAATAAAAGCCAACTATTGCTATATTTCACAGAATAAAATCTGATGAAAAACAATTTCTGTCCAGTGTTTCTTATTATTCATGTTTCTGAATACAGTTCCTATTCTTTAACCAATTTACCTGCACCCCAGAGATTACAAACTTCTGCTTCCCCTTCTGACAACCACGTAGTTGAAGAGATAATGGAGGGTGGTATCGATGGCAAAAGTGGCTTTGGATCATCATCACAAAATAACATCAAGTCCTGTTAGAAAACATGTGAGAAGATGAAGGTTGAAATAAAAATTAATCTGCCTAGTTATACTGCCTAGTTATAAATGAATGGACAATTTACAAGATATAATGTATTTATATGTGTTAACATAAACACATTTTGATTTTAGTAAGTCACACATAAGTTATCTCTATGCTTGGTTGCCCACTGAATGTATGGCAGGTTTCCTTCATTGAGAATGTTTACTTCTTGCAGAAGACACTTATTGTAGATAAGCAATGATTTCGTTTGGGACATTCCCTAGCACCCCTTAAGTTTCTTGAGAGCATACGAACTCAGAGGCCAACTATTTTGTTTTATTAGGAATAATAAAACTATATTTGTGTATCTTTTCTTATTTTTAAATTTTAAATTTTTGTCACAGAGTTAAAAATAGACAGAATAATCTAATCACGCAGGTTAAACAATTAATGTGGGCAATCTTGTTTCATTTATATCCCTACCACTCCCCACCTGTTTCATTTTGAAGCAAATCCGAGATATACCACTTATTTTAATATGTATCTCTAAATGTTAAGTACTTTTAGAACTAATTAGTTAATTTAACTAATTTTTTAAAAATTAATTTTTAACTAAATATTTGCATTATATCTATGAAACTACAAAATTCCTTAATATCAATTATCATAAACTGTTCAAATTTTCAATTTCTCATAAATGTCACAACCAGAGAGTTCTATACTTTGAATGAGGATCCAAATATAGATGATAAGAGTGGGAATGGTTGATAAGTCATTGTTTTCCTGTGAGCTATAGATAATTTTTTATAGCTCTTTACTGAGGTATAATTAACATACAGTAAACGTGTAAACCTTAAGTTTAGAATACTTTCCCTGCCCCCCAACTTTTTTTTGTTAGCTCCTGGCATTCAGGGAAAATTCTGCCATAAAATTAGCTGCATACAAGCTTAGGTAACATATACCTCAGAGTATATATTCCAATGATAACACATTAAAATCTCAAAATGTCCAGGTTTCAACAAAAGATTACAAAGCATACAAAGAAACAGGAAGTGATGGCCCTGGGAGAAGTGATGACAAACGGGAAGATTAAAGCATTAGAAACCATCAATGAGGAGGATCAGCCCCTGGGACATTCCGGACAATGACTTTTTTTTTTTTTTTTAAAGGTCCTAAATATGCTTAAAAAGCTAAAAGAAAACATGGACAAAGAACTAAAAGAAATCTGGAAGACAGTAGATAAAAGCAAAGAGAATATCAATAGAGAGATGGAAATTAGGAAAAGGAACCAAACAGAGCTGAAGACCACAGTAACAGAAATTTGAAATTCCCTAGAGGGTTCAAGAGCAGGTTACAGCTGGCAGAAAAAAGAATCAATGAAGTTGAAAATAAAATAATTGAAATCATCAAGCCTGAGGAGCAGAAAGAAGAATGAAGAAAAGTGATCAGAGCCTGAGGAACTTGTGGGACACCATCAAGTATACCAATTGTGGAAGTCCCAGAAGAAGAAAGAGAGAGAAGGGAATAGAAGGAATATTCGAAGAAATAATGGCTGAAAACTTCCTAAATTTAACGGAAGACAAGAATATACACATCCAAGATGCTCAATGAATCCCAAACAGGATAAACTTAAATAAACCCACACCATGCCATGTTGTAATCAAACTGCCAAATGCCAAAGATAAAGAGAGGATTCTGAAAGCCACAAGAAAGAAACAATGAGTCACATACAAGGAGCCTCAATAAGATTAAGGCAAGCAGGCACCGGGAAGACACAGAGTGCTGAAAACAAAAACTGCCAACCAAGTATTCTTATCTGGCAAAACTGTCTTTCACAAATGAGGGAGAAATTAAGACATCCCCAGATAAACACTTATCACCACTAAATCAGCTCTACAAGAAATGCTAAAGGGAGTTCTGAAGTTTGATAGGAAGGGACACAAGACTATTGACTGAAACCACATGCAGAAATAAAGATCTCTGGTAAAGATAATGACACCAGTAAATATAAGAGCCACTACTATTGTATTTTTTATTTGTAACTCCACTTTTTACTTCCTACGAGATCTAAAAGGCAAATGTATAAAATATAATGATATCACAATGGTTTGGGACTCCTAATGTATAAATATGTAATCTGTGACAAGAACTCCATAGATGTGGGGAGATGGAGGGGTATATGATGTGTGCAACCTGTTCTCAAATGTTCAGAAAATGATGGATGGATGGATGGATGGATGGATGGGAGGGAGGGAGGGAGGGAGAGAATAACATGGTGAAGATGGAAAAATGTTAAAATTGGTGGCTCTGTGTATCTGGGAGGGGGGGTAAGTTGGAGTTCTCTGAATAGGGTTTGTATTAATTTTGAAACTGTCCTGAAGGTTTGAAATTATTTCAAAATTAAAAGTTTTTAAAAATTGGGCATACTTGTGAGGGTCTATTTCTGGATTTTCTTCTTTGCCATTCATCTACCTACCTATCACTATGCCAATATCACATTGTCTTGATTACTATTACTACATAACAGGGCTTAATGTCAGGTAAAGTGATTACACCCACTTTATTAGCTTTTCCTCCAAAACTGTTTTAGCTATTTAGAGCCTGAGCCTTTCCTTATCAATTTTAGAGAAGCTTACTATCTATGTGTACCAAAAAAAATCCTTACTGAGATTTTGATTAAAATGGCATTAAACCAATAGAACAAAGTGGGAAGAATTGACATCATTACTAGGTTGTCTTCCAATCCATGAACATGGTATGTCTCATTTATTTGAACCTCCTTTGATTTCTTTAATCAGTATTTTGTAATTTTCAACATAAAAATCCTGTACATGTTCTGTTGCATTTATACTTAAGTACTTCGTTTGGGGGAAGTGATTATAAATGGTATTGTTTTAATTTTGGTTTCCAATGTACATTGTTAGTACACAGAAATGCGATTGATTTTTTTTTTTTTTTTTAGGGCAGTACCAGGGATTGAACCCAGGACATTGTACATGGGAAGGAGGCACTCAAACTACTAAGCTACACCTGCTCCCACAATTGATTTTTACATGTTGATCTTATATTCTACAACCTTGCTGAACTCACTTATTACTTCTAGAAGTTTTTTGGTAGGTTCCTTGTGATATTCTATGCAGACAATCATGTCATCTGCAAATAGTTTTATTCCTTTCCAATTTGCACATCTTTTATCTTTTCCTCACTTGTTGGTCCCAATGAAAGTAGTCACTGTTAAGTCTTTCAGCATTAAGTATGATGCTAACTGCAGGTGTTTTTTTTTTTTGTTGTTGTTGTTGTTGTTGTTCATGATATTTATGAAGTGGGGGTAGCCCCCCCTGTATTCCTAGTTTGCAGTTTTTTTATCATGAATAGGTATTAAATTTCGACAGATGCATCAACTGATGTAATCCTATGATTTTTCTTCTTTAGCTTGTTGATATAGTGGATTACAATGACTGATTTTCAAATGTGAAACAGTCTTCCACACCTGAAATAAATCCCATATGGCCATGGTGTATAATTCTTTTATGCTGAATTCAATTTACTAACATTTTGTTGAACACTTCTGCATCTGTTTTCATGAGTGATACTGGTCTGTAGTTCTCTCTTGCCCTCTATCTCTTTGTACTGTCTTTATCTGCTGTTGGCATCAGGGAAATACTTGCCTCATAAAATGAACTTCAAAGTGTTCCCTCTTATTCTATTTTCTGGAAGAATATGTAAAAATGGTGTTAATTCTTCTATAAATGTTTCATAGAATCCTCCAGAGAAAGTATCTGGACCTGGAGATTTCTTTTTCAGGAGACTTGAAACTACAAATTCAATTTCTTTCATGTTTGTAGGACTATTCATATTCTATTTCATCTTGATTGAGTTTGTGTAGTTTGTGGTTTGTGAGAACTTGTTCTACTTCTTCTAGGTTGTCAAATTTAAAAGTAAAGTCATTGGTAGTATCCCTTTATTATCTTGCAGGACCTGTAATGATATTCCTGTTTCATTCTGATATTGGTGATTTGTGTCTCCATCTTTTGTCAGTGTTGCTAGAGGTTTACCAATTAATTTTTTCCCTAAAGAACCAGTTTTGTTTCATTGATTTTTCTGTTATTTCCCTATTTTCAATATCTCTGATTTCTGCTCTTATCTTTATTATTTCTTCCCTTCTGCTTCCTGTGGGTTTATTTTGCTTTTCTTAGTTTCCTGAGGAAGGAAATTAGATTACTGAACTGATACCTTTCCTCTTTTCTAATGTAAGCATCTAGTGCTATGAATTTCCCTGTCAGCACTGCTTTAGCTGTGTCACACACATTTTGATATGTTTTCATTTTCATTTAGTTCTTTGATTTTTATATTTCCTTTGAGACTTCCTCTTTGATCAATGGATTATTAAGAAATGTGCTGTTAAAGTATCAAGTGTTTGGAGATTTTTCTATTTTCTTTTTGTTATTGATTTTTATTTTGATTAATTATGGTCACAGAACATACTTGGTACAATTTCAATTCTTTTAAGTTTGTTGAGGTTTGTTTTATGGTCCAGTGGCCCTAGGATATGGTCTATCTTGGTGAATGTTTCATGTGTGTTTAAAAAAAAAAAAAGTGCTGCTGAATTTGGGTAGATTGTTCTATATATGTAAATTAGATCTTGTTGGTTGATTGTGTTGCTCGGTTTTTCTATATCCTAGCTACTGTTCTGTCTAGTATTCTATCAATTGCTGAGAGTGAAGAGTTGAGTTGAAGTCCTCAACCATATTTGTGGATTTCTCTCTCCTCTCAGTTTGATCAGATTTTGCTTCATGTATTTTAAGGCTTTGTTTTTTGGTGTGTACACATTTAGGATTGCTATGCATTCCTGGTGGATTGAATTCTTTTATCATTATGTGTGTCTCTCTTTGTCTCTAGTAGGTTTCTTTGCTCTGAAGTCTTCTTTGTCTGATATTAATATAGCCACTCCTCCTTTTTTCATTAGTTTGCAGGTTTTTATTTCCCCATCCTTTTACTTTCAATCTATTTATACCATTGTATTTAAAGTGAGTTTCTTATAGACAGTCTACTGTTTGATCATGTTTTTTACCCACTCTTCCAATCTCTGTATTTTAATTGGTATATTCAGGCCATTTACATTTAAGATAATTATCTATAAGCTGGGGCTTAAGTCTGCCATTTTATTCCTTGAATGCTAGGAGTCAACAGCAACAAAAAAGTTTTTAAAATTTCCCGTATTTGTAGATTGGCCTGAGTAAGTGCTCTCTTTCAGAGCTTAGCAATAGAATGGATTTAGAGACTAGCTCAAGGTAAAAGCTTGTTTGTCCTCCCTGGTCCTTTCTGTAAAAACTCTACTCTTCCTTAGGAAACAGCATTTCCTTATAATCAAGGCACTGCACTATGTGTCCCACAAAAACAAACTTTTGCCCCAGGCAGCTGCAATTTGATTGTTCTTCTACAGCATTCTGTATGAAAGCTTTATGAATTGTGTTCTACAAGCAGGAAAAGTTCTGGGATGGCAAGTCTGTGATAAGTGTCCTGGGGTTCAGTCCCTCAGGCTGCCACAAGCCAGACTGTCCCCAACATTCATGCTCCCAGGTTTCTTTGCTCCCTAAAGAACTGGGACCAGGAACTAGCAAAGGGAGTATAGGCCTGCTCTACCCTGAGCCAGTGAGGCCAGCAAGGGTGCCAAGAGATCCTACCATTTTAAGTTGCCTTTTTCTAGATTTAGCCACCACCCTGTTACTGCAATCCTTTAACTGTTTCCTGGAGTTTTTTAGAAAGACGTGCCTGTCAATTCTTGATAGCTGTTCAAAGCTTCTGTGGGTGGTTGGGAGGGATGGAGCCCCGGGGTTTCTCTTGATTGGGGGTGGGGCCCTTTACCATTTTATTATTTGTTTTCTGTTTTGTTTCCTATGTTTCTTGTTCTGTTTCTCTTTTCTTATCTTCTTGTGGTTCTTTGAATATAGTTTAGGACTCAATCTTGGTTTATTTATAGTGTTTTTTTATTATATTGATTTGTATAACTTTCTTAGTGTTGCTCTAGGTATTACAAAACACATAGGTAACTTATCAGATTCTATTGGCATCAACATTATACAACTTCAAGTGAAGTCTAGAAACCTTACTTCCATTTAGGTCATTTTAACCTCCCCATTTAAAAAATATAATTGCCGTAAATATTTCCTCTACATACACTGAGCACCACACGAGAAAGGGTTATAATTTTGGCTTCAACCTTCAAATATAATTTAATAAACTAAGAGAAGTGGGATACTCTATTATATTTACTCTTGTTTTTACCTATTCCAAAGTTCTTCCATTTCTGAAATTTCAAGCCTTCTGTTATTTCTTTTTTGCTTACAGAACTTCCTTTAGTCATTCACTAAGGGTAAGTTTGTTAGCAACAAGTTATCTTCATTTTCCTTCATCTGAGAATGTCTTTGTTCCTGAAAGATATTTTCACTGAATATAGAATTTGGGGTTGACAGTACTTTTCTTTCAGTTCCAAAAATATTATGTCACTTCCTTCTGGCCTCCTTGGTTTCAGATGAGAAATCTGCTGTCATTCAAATTGGTGTTCCCCAATAAGTAATGCATCATTTCTCTCTGGCTACTTTCAAGAATTTTTTCTTGGATCATAGTTTTCAGAAGTTTAATTATTATCTGTCTTGGCATGAATATCTTTGGGTTTATACTATTTAGCATTCACTCATCTGCTTTAACCTATAGGTTTATGACTTTCACCTAATTTGGGAGCTTTTCAGCCATTATTTCTTCTAATACTTTTCAGTCCCACTTTCTACTCTCCTTCTGGGACTCCAATGTTATGTTAGCTCTTTTGATATTGTATCACAAGTCTCAAAGACTCTGTTCATTTTTTTCAAATCTATTTTATCTATTGTTTGGGTAGATACTATTAATCTGTCCTTGAATTCACTGACTCTATCCTGTCATCTTCACTCTACTGCTGTGACAATCCAGTGAGTGTTTTATTTGTTATTGTATTTTTCAGTTCTGTAATTCCCATTTTTTTTCATAACTGTATTAGTCAGTCAAAGAGGTGTCTTTGCAAAATATACCAATAATTTGTTGGTCTTTATAAGGGGTATTTATTTAGGGTAGAAGCTTACAATTACCAGGCCACAAAGCATAAGTTTCTTCTCTCACCAAAGTCCATGTGTTGGAGCAAGACAGCTGTTGACATCTGCAAGGGCTCAGGCCTTTGAGTTCCTCTCCTGCCGGGGATGCGTTTCTCTCCGGGCTTAGCTTCTGTTTCCTCCACAAGTTCAGCTGTAGACCATGAGGCTCTCTACGCTTTGCGTCTCTCCACAAGGCCAGCTGTAGACTATCAGGCAAACGGCTCACTTGTCTTCTCCAGGAGCGCTCCTCTCCAACATCAGACCTGCTTCTCAAAAATCTGCTTCTCAAATCTGCTGCCTTGCCTTTATACTTGAGACCACACCCACCGAGGGGCGGGGCTCAATGCCCTCCTGACATGGCCCAGTTAACACCCCTAATCATAAACCAACCATCCCCAGGTGAACAGATCAGTTTATAAGCATGATTCAATTTAAATTTTTGGAATCCATAATTAGACAAAACTGTCAAACCATTACAATAACTTGTATTTCTTTGCTGAGATTGTCTATATTCTTATTTTTTCCAAGAGAATTCAAAATTTCTTACTGAAGTGTTTTTATGTTAGCTGCTTTAAAATGTTTGTCAGATAATTCCAACAGCTGATTCATCTCAGTGTTGGAATGTTGTCTTTTCTCAATCATGTTGGGATTTTCCTGGTTCTTGGTATGACAAGTGATTTTCTGTTGCATCCTGGACATTTGGAATATTATGAGACTGGAGTCTATTTCAAGTTTTTAAAACGACAAGTGTAGATAAGGACTGGGTGGATGTGTATGTTCAGCTTCCTGCTGGACACTGCCAACATCACCCCAGCAAATGGTTGAGACATTGCAGATGAGCATAATGGAATCCAGCCATTCTTCTCTGCCCCACTGAAACCTTAACAGCAAAAGTGGGGGCACTGACTTGCACCACCTTAGTGCCTCAAGGTTAAGGTGTGAGACCAATGCCCTGCTGGGTCCCACTGCCACCAGGGAGCAAAGAAGAGACAGGTTGACACCCCACTTTGTTGCTGCAGGGTGGAGATGGAAGCTCAGCCTTTTGCAGGGCCCCACTGATACTTGGGGAGTTGAAGGGGAATGCCAACTAGCCCTGCTTCCCACCACCTCATTCTGCCTCATTATGCTAGGTGGGGATAGAGACTCGGCTCACCACTGGGCCCCACTGACAACAGGGGAGGGGAGAAGCAGAGTGTTGATTACGTCTCCCCAAACCATCTCATTCTCCCTCGTTGTTGCCAAATGGGGATACAGGCTTGCCACTGGACCCTGTTAACACTACCCTGGCAGGGGAATCAGATCACTGCTACCTAAATCCACCAGGCATAAGATGGAAGTTTAGCTCTCCACTTGGCCCTGCCTATACCACTCTGAGAGGGAACTGGAGTGACACCTGCTACTGCCAACTAGGGAACCGAAGATTAACTCCCTGCTTGGTCCTTCTGTAGCTGTGGAGGTAGTGGGGTTAGAGGGCTGCCGTTTTCTATTAGTGTTTAGAGTAGGGTGGGTATTTCAAAAAAAAGTTTTATTATGCCTTTTCCTGGTTCTTTGGCTAG
>PVKH010013191.1:0-16969 GCA_004027955.1 Chaetophractus vellerosus | reverse complement strand
TTAAATCAAACTCAAGCCATTACAGTACCTGTTGCAACTTCTCACAGCCATGGTTGGCTCAAGGAAAAGCCTTGAATGGTGGAGTTGCGAGATGAACTAGCTGCTTTCTTCATAGAACACTAAGAACTACTGACAGACTTGGGCATTAAAGAGATTTTTTAAAAATGTAAAACAATGCCACTCTTCACAGATTTTTTGTTTTGAAAAAATGTAGATATTTTTTATTAAAAATGTGCTATGTGAACACATAATAGGCTCATTATTGTTATTTTTGAGTGATTGAGTAAACAGTGTAAACTTTTCACAGTTTTAGTTTCTAAGGCAGTAAATATTGATAGCTCTAAGCTACATAAACAAAAACTCTTTGGGGATATCAGAAAATTTTAAGCCTGAAAGTGTCCTGAGACCAGACAGCTTGAGAACCTAATAACCTGAGGCCCTAGCTCAGGTGGGTGCCGTCTTCCTCACATGTGTGAGACCTTCTGTACCACAGCTGGATAATCTTCATCTCTCATAGCATTTGTGTATCTGTATTCCACTTAAGTTCCCGTGCTCACATGTAACCCTTTAATGTTCTGGCATTTCTGGCAAGTATACTAGTATGCCCTTTAAAACTGAGTCTCTTGAAATCCGTCTGATTTTTAGAGATCCCGCTGATGTGTCTTCAGAAAGTGACAGTGCCATGACCTCCAGCACCGTGAGCAAGCTTGCCGAGGCCCGGAGGACAACTTACCTTTCAGGGAGGTGGGTCTGTGATGACCACAATGGAGACACCAGCATTAGCATTACCGGGCCTTGGATTAGCCTCCCTAACAATGGGGACTACTCTGCCTACTACAATTGGGTGGAAGAGAAGAAAACAACGCAGGGGCCTGGTAAGAAGCAAAACTTCTTTGAAAACTCATATATATATATATATTTGTGTGTGTGTGTGTGTGTGAGGGGGGGTAAAATTCACATAACATAAAATTAACCATTTTAAAGTATACAGTTCAGTGGCATTTAGTACATTCACAGTGTGATGCAACCATCTCCTCTACCTGGTTTTTCATCACTGTAAAGGGAAGCCCTGTATGCATGAGCAGTCATTCCCAGTTTTCTCCCAGCCCATGGCAACCATGAATCCGCTTACTGTCTCTATGGATTTGCCTGCTCTGGATAATTCATGTAAATGGAATCATAACAATGTGTGGCCTTTGGCGTCTGGCTTCTTTGACTCCTTTCACAGTGTTTTTGAGGTTCATCCTCATTGTGTAGCATATATCAGCACATTATTACTTTTTTAAAATTAAAATTTTTATTTTGGAATAATTTCAAACTTACAGAACAGTTGCAAAAACAATACAAAACCCATACAGAGAACTCCAACATACCTCCCACCCAGATGCCCAGATCCAACAATTTTTAGCATTTTGCTGCATTTGCCGTATCATTCTGTCTATCTGTCTAGCCATTCATCTGCTTTATTACTTTTTATGACTGGGTAACATTCCATTCTATGGATACACCACATTTTGTTTATGCACACATCAATTGAGAGACTGAAAACTTACATATCTTTTAGATATTTCACCTTTTGGAGGTTAATATTCCTTTCTTTATATAGAAAAGCCTCACTATTATAAGAAGTGCATTTAGTCTGTTGAATCCTATTTTTATTTTATAACTTTGAACAGCTTGTTTTAGCAGTCCTAAATGGAGACCGAAATACTCCAATAACAAAACCCTTTAAAACTGCTGCAGTTTCTCTTTGGTGGAGAAAAATTGTTCATTTAGTCATTCAGCAAACAGTGAGCATGTGCTTTGGCTCTGCACAATGCTGGGCACCAGTGATACAAAGTGACTAAGACAGGTGTGGCCTTTTCCCTTCTGTGGGGAGAAGGGCAGGAAACAAGTAAATGATCAAAGGACCCACATGCCAAATGGGGGCTGTGAAGGGAAGCAGCAGCAGCATGGTGGAGCAGGTGGGCTAAAGAGGAAGCCACTGCTTTTCATAGGGTAGTCAAGGGGGACTACTGAGCAGGTGACATTGAAGTTAGGCATCAGTTATTCTGTTCATACATTAAGCTACATCCTCAGATCCAAGTGGTTCAGGTTTTAATTTCATTTATACTTTAATTTCATTTCTGCTGGGCTTCTTTAGGTCCATTCATTTTTATTGCGTTCTACTTGGTGTAAAACCTAAATGATAAAAATGTCTTTCTTTGGCCATGGAGCTTTTATGAGTGAGGAGTGAAACGGAACCATCAATAATGTAATGGAAAAATTACAGATTTTAAAATCTAGGTTTATGAATAATTGGAGATGGGAGATAGTTTCTGTTGAAATTAAAGCTGTTTTGTTTGTGACTTTTGTTTTTATATCTTAGACATGGAGCATAATAATCCCGCTTACACGATCAGTGCTGCATTGTGCTATGCGACTCAGCTGGTCAACATTTTGTCACATATACTTGATGTAAATCTTCCTAAAAAGTTGTGCAACAGGCAAGTAATTGGATGTGGTGATGTCATCTTTATCTTGGTGTTCTTAAGTGTCTGTTGTGTTCTTATTTACTGTAATTGAACCAAAAACTAGAATATAAAAGTATAATCAAGGCAGAAAAAGGTTGACTATGAAACATTGAGATTAAATACATAAGCCTCATGTGAAATCCATTTCATTATTTTCTAAAAGTCTTTGAAAAAAACCGAGTATTAGTATTCTCTATGGAAAAATAGATGGAGAAACCAAGATATTGAGAGTATGCTAAAGATCCTCCTGTAAGAACTGTAAATTGTAAGAGGTGTGTGTATGTGAAGTTTTTTTTTCCTTAATAAACAGCATGGTTTAAAAATTTTAAAATTTCAAAAGTTATGCAATCCAGTTCTTATCAAGACCTCCTCATCCCCATCCATTGCAAGCAAATATAAATATTTATTATTACCCTTGCCCCTTTTTTAAACACAAAAGCTAGCATGCTATTCCAAAGTGTTCTGGACCTTGTTTTTTTCAGAATTTTATTTATTTAATGAATATTTATTGAGCATCTACCATGTGCCAGGTACAATGGTGGGCAAAACATGGTCGCTGCCCCTTGGAGCTTACATTTTAAGGAGGGCACAAATAGTCAGCAACTAATTAAACAGTGCCAGATGGTGCCAAGTGCAACGGAAAACATTGAAGCAGAGAAAGAGAAGGGGAGCGTGGAGCAGGGAAGGGCTTGTTGTGTTAGTGAACAGGTATGTGGTCTCGTGTGAAGCTGAAGGGAGGGAGGGAGGGAGCAAGCCAGGTGTGTCCCTAGGGAGAGAGGCTCTGGACAAAGGGAAAGGTGAGTGGGGAGGAAAGCAGTAAAGAATGAGGGTGTGTGGGGGGCAGAATGCGAGCTGTAGAGGGCCTTTACTAAGAGGCAAGGACCTGGAGTAGGCTTTATACTGAGCTGTAGTGTAAAGCATACTCTTTGCAAAATGAATGCTTTAACATAGAACTTCTTCCAAAAAAATTACAACTTTACAAATTGTACATATGTTTCTTTCAGTGAATTTTGTGGGGAAAATCTCAGCAGGCAGAAATTTACTCGAGCAGTGAAGAAATTAAATGCAAATATCCTTTACTTTTGCTTTTCTCAGGTATGGAAAATGTACTGTGAACTAATGTTAAACCTGTTACATAATTTGAAAATATTAATCAATTCTTTGCCTTTTCTAGCATGTAAATTTAGATCAATTACAACCACTGCATACCCTCAGGAATCTAATGTACCTGGTTAGTCCAAACTCTGAACACCTGGGCAGGTAAGAAGGCTCTTTGTTTCTTTTCTCTAAGTGTTATTTATGCGATTACTTTAACTAGAATTGTACTTGTTGGCCGGGCACAGAGGCCTGTTCCCCAACTCCAAACTCTCCAAAAAGGACAAAAATAATGCAGTCCCATACAGAAGAATGGAGTCCACGTGTGTGTCTTCTCTAGCCCTGCCTAACATCTATCCTTGGCCTGGTTCTTGTGCACTTTCTATTGTGCCTGCTCATTGCCTGCCCATTGTAATAATTCTTCATCATGTTTTCTTTGTACCACTGAGTCAGTCTGGGCACCATTTGTTGGATAACGTGTCTTAGAAGTGTAGGGTATGGATTGCCATTAGTTTAAAAACGGGAGTCAGTTATAAAAAAAGACCAGGCCTGGCCTATGGGATCTTTTTAGCCTCTTAGCCCATAAACCATGAAATAGATAAGGTTTATCTTTGGTGTCATCCAAGCACCCCTTCTCTGGGGCTTACCTTTTTTTCCCTTGCTCTTAGTAATTTGTTGATAGATCTCTGCAGAATATTGAAAGAGAACTAAAAGAAAAATAAAAGATGGAAAGTTCTTTTGGGATATTCTTCCACATCATCCATTTGCTTTGACCCAGGAATCCATGGCTCAAGGGGAGTCCCCTGTGGTGCTCCCACCCGGCCTCCTCCACAAACTGCACAGTCAACCACAATTTTATGCCATTTTATAGGGAGTTCGTGCTCCTCCCCCTAAATCCCATTTATGTGGTTCATGATCCATGGAAACCCGAATGTCAGAATTCCATCCCAGTTTTACTGGTAGATCTCTGTGGGTTTGCTTGTCATCATCTCTGTACCTGAGTAAAGGATTCAACATTAGGAAACTTGGAAACTTATCTGTAATAACAACAGCTAATATTACTGAGCAGAGTTTTTTTTTTTTGGGGGGGGGTCACTGGGCCAACCACTTTACAAGCATTATCTCATAGATATGATGATTATTCCCACTTTACAGAAGGAGAAACTGAGGCTTAGCATGGTCAAGTAACTCGTACTCATGGTCACAGAGCCAATAAAAGTTGGGGGGCCAGGATCCTGACACGCTTTGGCTGACTCCAGAGTATGTACTCTTCCTCATGCTCTTAAACAATGCACAGTAATTCATCACAGTATCAGATTAAAGGGGGAAACATAAGATCAACCTGATACATGCTAGGAAATCATTGAATAAAATTCAGCTCCCATTATTAATAACTAAGGACAGAAAGAAAATATTAGCAAGTTAGAAATAGATTCTTAATAAAGGATATTTACCTAAACATCAGCAAAAATTCCATTTAATGGCACATTACTTACATAGATAGCATTTCCTAAAATCAGGGGAAAAAAATCGAGGATGGCTACTAACACTGCTCTGTCATCAGACTGGAGGCCCAGCCAGGGCAAGAAATTTAAAATGTATAAGGATTATTTATATTGGAAAGAAGCAAACAATGTGGGCATTATTTGTAGATTTTTTTTTTTTAAAGATTTATTTATTTTATTACATATCTCCCCTTTCCCCCCACTGCGGCGACGCGCCAAGAGTGGTCACTGCGCAGGCATGGCTTTCCCCGCTTGTGGGCGGCTTCTGCATCCATTCACGGCCGGCTTTCAGTTCGCGGGTGGCTGGCTGCGCGCCATTCGCGGGCGACCTGCCCTGCCCGTGGCGGCTCTGGCCCGCCCATGGCGGCTTGCCATTCTCAAGGCGGTCTGCCTGCTAGGAGAGGTCCCCAGGAACCGAACCTGGGGCCTCCCATGTGGTATGCCGGTGCCCTATCCACTGGGCTATCGAGCCGGCCCCATGTAGATTTTATAAATATTGAACTGCATAGCCAAGGCAACAAAGAAACTTTTCGAAGTAGTTCAGTATGGTGACTAGATACAAGATCAACATACAAAAAGCATTTGCTTTATATATGCCACCAGTTAGAAAATGTAATGGAAAAAACATGCCTTTTACTGCAGCAACAAAAAAAGACTATAAATTATACAGGAATAATCCTAACAAGATAGGTACAAGACCAATGTGACAAAAAACTATGAAATTTATTATTATTATTCAACATAAATTTCTAGAATGCCTGTTACATGCCAGGCACTATACAAGGTGTGGAATTGAATGAAAGAAGGCCTGACTCAGTGGAGACCCTTATAATTTTCTAGGATGGTGTTTTAGTTTGCCAAAGGGCTGCTGATGCAAAGTAACAGAAATGGGTTTGACTTTTATAAAGGAGATTTGTTTGTGGTAAAAGCTTATGGTTCCAAGTCCAGATCGAGGCACCATAAGAGGTGCTTTCTCACCAAAGTCACCTGCCACATGTGGAAGCAAAATGGCCACTGATCTCTGCTGTGGTTTGAGCTCAGCTGAGGACAATCAGGCATAAGGCTTATCTCTTTCAGGACCTCCTCTATCAGTCTAGGCTGTTCCGCATTCTTCCTGATTTCAGCTGCAAGCTATTGAGCGTATGGCTCATCTCTCCCTGGGCCTCAGCTCTTTGAGCCTCTCCGGGACTTCCTCATGAGCTGCTCCATGGGCCCAGCCTCTTGGGGGCTTCGTGCTTAAGCAATCCTCTAGTCCTATCTCAGATGGCAGAGTAAAAACTGGCGGCTTCCTTTTCCTGTGTCTTTCTGTTTTTATCAGGCCCAACAGGAGGGTGGAGACTTAATCTGAGTCACACTTCACTGATGTAGTCCAATTAAATGGTCTCACACCCACAGGAATGGATTATTTCACAAACATAATCTTTCTCTTTTGGGGATTGATAAAATAATTTCAAACTGCCATACCACTTCTCCCCAAAAGGAGATCTGATCAGAATTTCAACAGAATATTTTATGGAACTTTGACAAGCTGATTCAACTCAAAGCATAGTATGCAAGAAAATTTTGAAAAAAAAAATGATGAGGGACTAGGCTTGGGTCCTCTCAAAACATAGTCTAAAAGTAATTAAAACAGGGAGCTGTTAACATATGAATAGAGGGAGCAATTAAAGGAACAGAATGGAAACAGACTCTTGTATGGGAATATAATATATGATAGGGGTGGCATTTTAAAAAAAAATTTTTAACAAATCAATTTTATTGATTCATATTAATAAAGCATACATTTCATCCAGAGTGTACAATCAGTGGCTCCAGGAATCGAACCCTGGACCTCCGACATGGTAGATGGGAGCCCAATCACTTGATCCACATCCGTTTCCCTCTTTATTTCAATAATAGTAATAAACAGAAAAGAACAAGAAAATTCTTTACCCCTCAATCTCTCTCTGTTTTCCCTGCTGTGCATAGCTGCTATTTCTGGCTATTCTTGCACAATTACTTGTTTATTTATTAAGCAGTTTTACTGAGATATATTCATATACTATAGAATTTACCCAAAGTGTATAATCTGGCTTTTAGTATAATCACAATGTTATGCATTCATCATAGGGGTGACATTTTGAATGAGGTAATAGTAGCAGCTCAATAGTGTTGGGCCAGTTGGATATTCATGTGGGGAAAAGTTGGATTCATACCATACTTCATACACAAAAATAATTCCAGATGATGTAAAAGACTTTTTTTTAAATAACTATAAAACCAAGTAAGAGAAAAGACAGTGTTTTATACTCATAAGATGGGGAAGGAATTCCCAAACAAGCCACAAAACCCAAAAACCATAAGGAAAGGAGTTACACATCTTGCTGTGTAAAACTCTAAATGTCCCTGTGGTAAATGATACAATAAGCAAAGTTAAAAGACAAGCAACAGGCATGTTTTGCAACCTATGTAACAGACAACGTAAAAAAATCTGACAATCTAAAAAAAACTTTCAAGTCAATAAAGATAAGACAAGCAGCCTAATAGAAAAATAGGCAAAGGATTCTAACATGTGATTGAAACTAAGAAATGCCAGTGGTTAGTGTCCACATGGAAAAAAAAAATTCATCCTCAATCAAGAGTAAAGAAATGCAATTTGAAACAGGTTTCCAGTTTTCAGCCATCAGTTTGGTAAAAATGAGGATTGATGGTATCCAGTGTTGGTGGTTGCTTAGGGAAATGGGCCTCTCTTACATTGGCGGTATGATGTGATACAATTTGTTTGGAAGGCAGATTGGAGGGTCTCACATTTTCTTTGGGCTTGCCCTGAACTGGCTGTGCCACTTCCAGTGCTGTGTCCTGTAGATGCACACACTACACATGTGCCCAGGTCTGAGCCTGGCTGTAGGTCACATTTGTGTCTTGGTCTGTGAGCCAGGAGGTCAGGGGCTGGGCAGAGTGCACAGTTTGGGAATTCAGAATCTGGGTCAGAAAGGACAAGGGACAGAGGAATAGGAATACAGAAGTGAAACGGGTCCTAGGGCGGAGGTTTCCGGTCCTTTTATCCTCTTCTAAAAATGAATTCTATGTTAGAATGCTAGATCCACAGTTGTGTGGGAGAGGGAATTGTAGCTAAAAGAAGTAGAGCTTCAAATGTGCCCTTTTCCACACACCTGCCTCCTCCAGAATCAAGGCTTCAGGAAGTTTTTTGGTTTTTTTTTTAGGAGGTACTGGGGAAGTAAACCTGGCCCTTGTACATGGGAAGCAGGTGCTGAGCCACTGAGCTACATCCATTCCCCTTCAGGAAAATTTTTAATGAAACTTATGTGGGGCTTCCTGTTTCCATTCAGACCAGCTGAACTGTAGAATCCCACCCTGCATCCAGAATAAACTGGGTTTCCCCTTCCCTTGAAACAAATTCAAACATACAGAACAGTTTCAAAAATACAAACAGTACAAAGACTCATATATCCTTTACCCAGATTCATCTATTGCTAATGTTTTACACCATTTGCTTTACCATTTACATAGTTTGTCTCCAAATACACACACATAGACCCAAGTATTTTTTTCTGAATACTATGAAGATAAGTTACATACATCATGACTCTTGACCCCCTAAATACTTGAGTGTGTATTTCCTAAAAACAGGGATACTGTCTTACTTAACCACATAGTATAGTTATCAACCTCAGTAAAGTTAACATTGATTCAGTACTTTAATCTACATCCCATATTCAGATTTTGTCAGTAGACCTGATAGTGTGCTTTATAGCATTTATTTCCTCCAGTACAGGATAGAATCCAGTCTAGAGTCAGGAATTGCATTTAGTTCTCATGTCTCTTTAGCCTCCTTTAAATCAGGAACATTTCCATCGCCTACTTTGTCTTTTTCAACATTAACATTTTAAAAGGACAGCTTCCCTCTCCTCCTTGTCTTCATTTTGGGTTTGCCAGATAGTTCCTAACGAATAGATTCAGGTTATGCATCTAGGCCAGAATACTGCATAGGTGAGGATGTGTCCTCCTTTGGGGTCTCACATCTTGGAAGCACAGTGTCCCTCTGCCCCTCATTGGTGATGTTCATTTGGTCACCTCCTCAAATTGCCAGTTTCCCCACTGTATTATTACTGTTTTCCCTTCCTTGCAACTAATGAGCAGTCTCTGGGGAGACACTTTCAGACCATGCAACTCTCTGCTTCTCATCAGAATTTTCCCCAAGATTTAATAGTTGCTGATGATTCAGATTTGATGCAGTGTTTACAGTGATGGTACCAATTGGCCTTCAGCATTCTGTTGGCAAGAACTCTGCCTGTCCCCTTATTTACTCATCTAACAACATTTAAACATTTTTCTGTGATTGCATTACAATGAGAAATTTGGCTTTGGAGAAGAATCTTAGGAGAATTTTACATTTGATTGCGGCAATAGACAAAGTTTTTTTTGTTTTGTTTTTTCAAGATTTGTTTTATTTATTCCTCCCCACCCCCTTGATGTTTTGCCCTTGGTGTGTCTGTTCTTCTTTCTTGTTTCTTTAAGAGGCACTGGGAACTGAACCCAGGACCTCCAGTGTGGGAGGGAGGCACCTAATAGCTTGAGCCACCTCCACTCCCCACTTTGTTGTCTCTCTCATTATGCTTTTCATCCCCATGCCTCTTGTTGCATAAGCTCACCGCACCTGCCCGTCGTGTTAGCTTGCTGTCTTCTTTAGGAGGCACCGGGAACCTCTGCTTCCTGCTTTGTTGTGCCTCTCATTATATTTTTCTTCTTGTGTCTCTTGTTGCATCACCTTGTTATGTCAGCTTGCTGTGCCTGCCCGTCACGCCAGCTTGCTGTCTTCTTTAAGAGGCACCAGGAATCAAACCAGGGACCTCACACATGGTAGGCGGGAGCTCAATCGCTTGAGCCACATCTGCTTTCCCAATAGACAAAAGTTTTAAGGTTAAGTAGTGAGAGTATCGAACAGGTAAGAAGTATCTTTTACTAGATCCAGGCACTTGAGTGACTTAGTTGTAACTCCTTCCTGACAAACCGTGGCATTTTTTCCCAGAGATAATTCTGCTTTTTCATATTACCATAGTAACTCACAGTGTATCAGCTGGATCTGACCGGTTGCTGAAGTTGAGGGAGGAGAACTAACATTATTATGATTGTTAAGATTTTTAAAAAAAGGATAAAAATACTACTGTAGTAAATTGTTATGATGGGGAAACATGCCCACAGAGCTTATGGATTTCAATTTAAGAAGTTAGCAAAAGAGAGCAGATGTGGCTCAAGTGATTGAGCACCTGCTTCCCACATGGGAGGTCCTGGGTTCAGTTCCTGGTGCCTCCTAAAAACAACAACAACAAACAAATGATAAAACCAACTCAGGGGAGCCAATGTGGCTCAGTGGTTGAGCACTGGCTTCCCACATACGAGGTCCTGGGTTCAATCCCCAGCCCTCGTACCTCAAGAAAAAAATAAAAGGATGGGCCTCATGGGTAGGTACTTGAATTAAGGATTCTGAATGTGGGTGTCCAAGAAAAGGCCCGGCACAGTGATAGAAAGATCCCAGGGCAGAGTCTGACCTCCATGGCTTCTTTATATTCTCTTCTCTTCTGTGTGGGTGTGGAGCCCTAGTTTAACAAGGAGGACGTTCACATAAAAAAGGGGAGATGGTTGACAGAAATGTCAGTGCCACAGCAGGGCTCATCCCTTTAGGAAAATGCTCACTGTAGACATGTCTGAACACAGCTTTACGTGTAGAACTTGAACAAGTTGTTGCCTTAGTTTTTTTTTAAATAAGAGGTCTTGTAAAAGAGACTTTTTTGCAGCTGAAAAGATCATTTTGTTGCCTTGATTGATAGACTAACTCCTCCCAGAATCATGAGAAAGTGAGTGCTGTGCCTTCAGGATCTTGAATAAAAAGAAATCAGTCATCCAGTTAAATGTAAAATTAGAGGAGCAATTTTGTAATCTTTATTCCCCAAAGGCATTGAGTGAAAATGATTTAATTATTCCACTAGTTGATTCTGTGAGATATGTGTGTACTCTGGGCATAATAGGAAGGTACTATATCTCTAACCTAACTACAGATGACGGGAGACAGGCATGGAGTGGAGAAATGTCCCAGGGGCCTCTACAGAGTCTCTTCGCCTACTCCCATGGGTTCTCCGAAATGTGGGTTATTTGTTGGAACCAAAATTGTTCCAACTGATGAACCTCTTTGGGAATAGTCCATTCCTTCGTTTTTTCATTTTAAGTACTCAATTGAGCACCTGTTCCCTGCCAAGCCAACTCTGCTATGGGAGATTGCAAGAAGAGAACTGCAGTCTAGTGGGAGGAATGGTCCTTTCACTCCTGCTTGTGTCCTGGACCTAGGGAAAAACGAAAGAGCTTTATGTCTACAGACAATTTAAGTACCTTCATGCCATGGAGAGGGCAGGGAGGTCCCATGAGGGATGCCAGTTAGGAGGTGATGGTGTTGTATTGAGGACCTGAGCTAGCGTAACACACTGAGAATAGAAAGGTGGGTTTGTTTGGTGATGTCAAGTAGCCTGGTCACCCTGGATATGGAGCACCAGGGAGGACAGGAATAGTCTGGGCTAGCTTGAGCTTTCAGTGTAGGGACTGGCTCAGGAATCTTAAGGAAGGGGAGATGATTCTGAGGGATTAGTCACCCTCAGAGGAGAGATCTGGCAGGCAAGAGTAAATTTGGGAGTAGAGCTAGGAGGAAAAGAACCTGAAAGATGGCTTTGGAATAGACATGTTGGCCAAGGAAAAGTAAAAGGGAAGGCAGAAAAGAAACGAACTGTACGGAGAACCTTAAGGAAACAAACAGGATACTCAGAGCTCAGACTCTGGTCACAGTGGTCATGGGTTTGTTTGAAGAAGAAATTTTCTAGGGGAGACCAGGTAAATAAGGAGAAGTAGGGAGATTGGGGGAGAATCCCCCGTCCTAATTCTTGTTTCCTTCTTATGTGGCATTACTTCTGGGCAGGGTGGAGGCCTAGTGGGAAGAGAGGGGTTCACCTGAGGTTCTTTGAGACCAAAAGGAAAACCCTGTGTGTAACTTCCAATTTAAGACATACAAATTATAACCCTAAAAACAGTGCCTGGAACATAAATATTAGCTACTATTATTATTACTATTTCAACTAGGAAGCAGACTTGTCTTGGAAGAATGACCCTGTCTTAACCCTGAGAAAAGTGAGTCAAAAGGTACAGGTCTGGCAAAGGTGCCCTGGAGGCCAGCGCTCAGCTTTCGTCCTTCCGAAGGCTGTAAAGACTTTTGGACCTAAGACGACAGGCTTTACAATTCTGGGATATTTCCAGTCACTGTCTGCTATTTTTGTTAACCTCTGCTGTTTTCCCCAAAGTTATCATCAGTGAAACCCTGGAAAGATCCAAGGCCTTTGGTGCTTTTCTTGGGGGTAACAGCAGGGAGATAGGGGCTGCTGGAGAGACTTGGGCCCACTGTATAGCCAGCTCCAGTCCCCGGGTGGGGGGGGGGGGGGGCTGCCTCACCAGGAAGAGAAGCAGAAATGCCTGTGTAGGGTTTGGTGGTGAGGCTCAACAGGGTGGCACTGGGGAGCTGTCAGAGAGCCTGCCTGAGAAAGGGTTATTGGATTTGGTGTTGAGGACTTCATTAGAGAAGAAAATAATTTCCCCTGAAATACAGCACAGCAATACGTACCATTCCAGATGAATACATTCTAAATAGTTGTATCTCACTTTATGTGTCCCTAGAAAATGTGATGTTATTTAAAAATATGTGCAGAAGCCTGCTATTGCCAGCTATTGACAATAACCCAGAGAAGTTTTGCTGGCATGCATACAACCATATCATCTCTCTTCTGGGTCTTAAGAATTTAATAATTTAGGGCTTCCATAAGGCAGGGTGTATCTGTATATTTTCTATGTATACCATTAATTTCACTGATTAATCGGCCACAGTATACATCAAGTGACTTTTTAATCAAAATTGGCTCATTGGGAATACTGTATCTTTATCATCAACACTGCAGTTGTTTAAAACAGTTTTGGAAATCATACTTTGGGCCAGCGTGGACAGTCTTTGTGGATAGTTTTTTTCCCTCCATCTAGGATCGTCATAAATAAAGTGAGTAGAATTGAGGGAAAGTGTGGGAACATGGTATTATTCGTCACTTGAATGGCAGTTATTTAAGTAAAGAAAGACTCCATTATAGGCCAACCGTGAGTGCAGTGCAGATGTAGGAAATGGTGTGTGGTCACGGGCTCTGGCTCCCCGAGCCCTGTCAAGCAGAGTGATCTTCTGGGGAAAGGCAGAGGATCTCACGTGATGAGAATGGCAGCTGTCTTTAAAAGGCCTCTTGCTGTCTGCACACAGGTCGGGACCCTTTGAAGTGCGAGCAGACCTTGAGGAATCGATGGAATTTGTGGATCCCGGAGTTGCTGGAGAATCTGATGAGAGTGGAGATGAGCACGTCAGTGACGAGGAAACTGACCTGGGCACGGACTGGGAGAACCTGCCAAGCCCCCGATTTTGTGATATCCCTTCCCAGTCTGTGGAAGTCTCCCAGAGCCAGAGCGCCCAGGCATCCCCACCCATTGCCAGCAGTAGCGCAGGTGGGATGATTTCCTCCGCAGCCGCCTCCGTAACCTCCTGGTTTAAAGCCTACACTGGACACCGTTAGTGAGCATGGACAAACATGCCAAATTTGCATCAAGAAAGTTCTCCCATTGTGCAGTAGTAAACCTTACCTGTTTAGCTAAGATAGTGACTGGAACAAAACAGGTTGAACTGTTTGTTTTCTTTAAAGCAGGGAGACAAACATTTTTGTCAGGTGGCCTGTGAAGGTGACTGACATATTATAAATGGGTAAATCTTTGTTTATGATAATTAAGAGAACAGAGGGGTCAAAGGTTCTTGTACCCAGTCCAGTGTTGGCAGAAGGACCTGTGCCTGTGGCCAGTTCCTGATTTTGTTAACAAAGAAATTCATCTGGGCTCCCTCTGATCACAGGCCGTGGAACCCACAGAATCCACAGGGATAGGTTTGTGTGTCAATAGTTGTGATGCTGAGACTGTTCCTGACCACTTCGTGTTAGAGGCTGAATCGCAAAGAAGTGATTCTTGGTGTTAGGACTTGAAAGGTGAAAGCTGTTTAGTATGAGTTTGTTTTTATGCCATCATTTTTTTTGCACAGAGAACCGGAAGGCAATTTGAAATATTTGATTTCTTTATAGTTTGGTCATCTTGGGTTTTTAGGTAAAGGATTTTGGTTTTGTTTGGGAGGAGGTGGTCTTTTTCAGGGGGGTTAGTTCAAAAATTATTTCATTTGTGCTGCTGTCTTGTAGCTTGTCAGACATTCCTGTTTTGCTTTCTCCCCATATACCAAAGAAACTAAGGTCTTTTTCCTTTAGGACCCACATCAGTGAATGAAAGAAATCCTAGTTGCAATAATGTCCTACAGAATTTAAAACAATTTTCTTGTATTCTGAGAGGAATTGAGCTTATTCTCATCTAGGTTTTTCAATTCCTGCCACCCACACTATGTGCATTTTGAAATTATTTTCTGTGAGTAAAAGTAAGTCATTAAGATTGTTCCCTTGTGTAAACTAAATGCTTGCCTGGGCACAGGTTGAAGCCATTTGCATGGACTCAGTGTCTAGTTTCTTTTGAAGGGATTTAGTAGGCGGCAGGTGTTTCCAGGGAAAGCCATCCCACTTGTTTCCTAGAGGACCCAGTTGCTCTGGCATCACTACTTTTGCTCAGATCCTCATAGCTGATTTTACTCTTCTATCCTAGGGAAAGCTCAGAGATAAAAAAAATTTTTCCCTCACCAAGAGGGCATTCTCAGCTAATGTGTCTTGTCATTCTCTTAGTGACAATCTTATAAGAAAACTGTAGTGAAAGAGGCATTATGTACACATATGTAGGTTTTTTATTTTTAATAACTGCAAAAAAACACTATAACTACAGAAAAAGAAAATCCTATGAAAAATTCCTAACAAGCATTATTGCCATATCTTGTTAGCGTGAGTAGCATGATAGTACCTCAGATAAATCCATTCAGAAGTTTGCCCTATCCTAGCTTCTTTTCAATTATTATAATTGATACTTTGCCTCCCAATTTGAGGTGCTATATATTTTGCTATTGGTATATTTGATGTTTGGTAGAGTTTTGGATAGAGTAGCAGAGGAAGAGTTTATTTCCATCCAGGAGTACCAACTTCTCTCACTCTGAATTTTCCACCTAGGAAACAGACTTGGTGATTTTCCCCTCGTGGGTTCTTATACAGCCAGTATCTCTGTTAGTGCTAAGCTATGATTGCTGGGCTTGCATTTTACCATCCAATTCTGTAGTTTATAGAGAGTGGGTATGGTAGACTTGAATAAATACCAAATGAACTTAAAATCCCATGAGATAAAAGTTATCTGGCTATTTCAAACCCTCAGAAGGAATAGTTTAGTCTCACAAGTTGAAAGTTGGAATGGGGATAGATTGACTTCAGCTGCGAGTTGCGTAATGGTCATGGTTTTCCCAAGTAAGCCTCTTATGAAACCATGAGAGTGAGATGAAGCTAAAGACAAGAATCCAAATATAATAACCTCATATTTAGAGTAATTCAGTGAAACTTACAAGGATGTGGGAGGTTTAGGGATTGAAAAGGGATATATTTTATTGTTGTTAATATCAACTAGAGGCACTTTACGCTGGGGTAAGTGATCAAACCCTTTAGTGGTTTTGAACACCAACATACTGGCTTACATTGCTGAGATGTTTTGGTTTTCATTATTTTGCACTGGATCCACCCTGTAAATATTCTTAAATATACATTTCAACCACTGTTTTTTCTACTCTTTTTGCTGCTCATTAAAATCTTTCACGTAGGTGCCAGAACCATGTGTAAACAGCTTTAAAAAGAAAAATTGAAGCTGTTTTTTTTTTTGTTGTTGTTTTTAAACAAAAAGCCATGGTACTTGATCATATTTTCCATTTTAAAATGATTTATTGAAACAAGGAAATACTAATAAAAAAAACCCACAGGCACCAAATAAGCTGCTGAAAAATGGTCTGTTCAAGACATTTTTTGTAATGGAATATAATTAAGAAAGTTTTGCACATTTAGAGGTTAAGATGAAAAATGGTATGTCAACATTGAGTGTAGTAGACAGGATACATTTAAGGATTCATGTATCTATAATTTGGGAAAGAACATTCAGTGGCATGCTGTTAAACTACAATGTCTGTCCTTACAGTGTCATGTTGCAGGAATTTCCCTTGCTCTGCAACTTCCAAACCAGTTTGAGTCATACAAATGTTTTCTAAACTTTTATTGTATTACTGCAATAAATCTTTTAGTGGTACTTTGCTAATCTGTATGTCATTTTTCAAGCTCTGATTATTCATTTCTGCTGCTACATTGAGGGCAACAAAAATAAGATCTAAAAAGTATTTTATAGGACTTTAAATATCTTTTTAGAATTCTTTTGCCAGGTAAGAAAAAAATGCCTATAAATAAGCCTATTGATAAGATAATGGTGTTAGTATTCATATTTAGCAAGCAGGGGGAACGGGTTGCTTACCAGTTACATACTTTCTCTAAAGATTCATTGTCTTGGTAGCCACCATATGATTCAGGTGGCCTATAGTGACTTAGTGCCTTGCCCTTGCCATCCCCAAACAATAGCCCTGTGGAAAGGGAGCTGCCTCAGCTTTCTCAGAACAAAAGAAAAGGGGAAATATTAGCAGTTAAGAGGGGACTTGTTAGGCTGAGAGTAGAACTGCATAGCTTTGGAGAAACCATTTTGGGGGGAGGGGGTGGTCAGGGTGGTGGTGGTAACCATTCTCTCCCAGATGGAATGTCTATGTCTTTAAAGTTATATTACGGAGAGGAGACACCCACA
>PVKH010013190.1:0-16954 GCA_004027955.1 Chaetophractus vellerosus | reverse complement strand
CGTCAGGCATTTGGGAAAAGAAAGGTACTCTGCTTTCATGGAGCTTACAATCTAGGAGAGGATCTAAAAATGATAGAAGAAAAAGTATTTTACTTTCCTTTGCTGACCCTTACATTTTTACAAGTTGATTCTAGAAGACCACTTCTAGTGAGAAAAGTCAGTTTCCATCTTTAATTTGAAGAATCATCTACATTCATGCTGCAAAGAAAACAATATTTTAAAAATTGCCCTGAAATATGGACAAATACATGGGGTAGGGTAGAAACAGTGTAAAACCATTTGCATATGAATGACTTTACAGTACAGTGTTTCAGTAACTCCTAGAATCTATTTACTACAGCTCTTTCTTTCAAAACCTAGGTCAGAGCCATCACAATCAAAAAGTTCTCTATTAACTATATCCCCATGTTTTATAATTAGGTTTTTTCCCCCCCTCACAGATACATTTTCTTAATCTGGAATCACCAGCTGCTTTCTAAGTATTTGGCTCCGCAAAAATCAGAAGGCACTAACGGATAGCCAACCCATCCCTATGGTGCCCTGAGTGAAGACAAGCCACCTTTGATATATGATGGACTAAAATCCCACAGCCTAAAGCTCCAAGCAGTGAGAGGAACAGCCATCAAAGTATATCTTCAACCTCATTATTTTAAGAAACATTTAACAAAAATAAAGACACCAAGAGACTCTGAGATAGGAATCATTATATTTAAATTTTTAAAGAGCCAAAAACTAGAAGAGACCATTAAAGTTCAACTGGTCCTGCTAAACAAAGTGAGGAATTTGACAAGTAAGTTAGTGCCAGAACCAAGATCAACCAGGAGAAAACTTTATTGAAACAATTATATAGAAATACATACCATAGTCCTTCCTACCATGCTTTGCTTAATTCTAGAACTAGATTAGGGTTTGGCTACTTCAGGGTGAAGTTAAAGAGATAGGCAACTGGCAGAAAGACACATAAACCTAGGCACAAAAATGTTAAAACTTGCCAAGGTTATAAAGCTCATTAAGTGATGGTACATGGGTTTGAACCCAGTCTGACTCCAGAACCCATATAACTATATATCCTGCTCCCTCTCTACATCTTTAGGTGAAATTTGGCCTTACCATAAAAGAAAAATGCAGCCATCCTGAGTTGTATATCCAACACTGGCAGAAAACAAGATTTCTAGCTTGAGAAAGATGACTTAGATTCAGTTTCAGTCTCTTGAAATTTCATTTCTGCAAAAGACATAGCCAAAAGCTAAAGTTACTTCAAGTGCTGGAATTACTTGGAATTATTTTTATTTCCTGCAAGGTGCCATTTTAGACCTACAATTGAAAAGTTCTTTAAATCATCCTCATATGTACTCTCATTTACTGTTGAAGGAAACAAGCCTGTCCTACCTAGGGTGCTTAACATTTAAATTATACAATGCATGAATATAATAAAGTTAGAAAACACGTTAGTAAAAATAACAAGATCATCCACAGAATCCAGTTCCAGAGACGGTAACTTCTAGTATTTGAATATATCCTCAGATGGTTTCTTTGTTTTTTGACATTCTAATACAGATGATTTCTTAACATACACATATAAAAATGTTCAAGCAGAAAAAGGATTATACATATTTCTCTATAACTTTTTTTAATTTAATATATCATGAAAACCCTTCAGTTTCAAGAAATATAAACCCACACCATAACATTTAAACAACTATATAGTGTTTATATAGTCTTAACAAAATTGATTTAACTCTGGGATTCTTGTAATCCTATATATGATGTATTTATTAAAAACTATTTAGCTACAAGCTGTAGCTGGTACATTTACACCAGTCACCAGTGCTTGTTCTTGTAGTGTTTGAATTTTCAGATTAAGAATTGCTGACATGTGGCATATATGAATTTGCCTTTTCTCCCAACCCTTCCAGTCACAGCAACATTCCATTCCTAAGTAGTTAAGGCAAGCCTCTGGGACTGGATGTGAACTGGTGACTGATCAGTGCATCTTTTAACACTACATTCTTTACAAGGCCTATTGCCCCTCACGTGTGTTCCCCCATCTGGACATCGACATGCATTATATTAAAGACCCCTCTTGTTTTGCATGGACGATTGAGCTCAGAAAATTCTCTTTCCTCCCACCACTGAGGAGGAAGACCCCCACGTCAGCACCCTAAATAATGTTCATTACTCGCCAAGCTGGACTTGTCTGAGTCTTTCTTTAGCCTGACTTATTCATTCTCAGTTCAGCAGGAAGCTGTCATTTACACAGCGCCTTGCCATACACGGGATGTGACTGTAGTTGTTTATCTCAAAGAAATACTACAAATTATCCAAACAAAAAGTGTTTGTGGTAGTATCAAATTCAATCAATACAGAGATTTAAGAATTACCTGGGATCACTGGCAAGACCCCAGTAAAAATTCCAAGAATTCAATTCCAGATCTTCGCCCCTACCTTTAGTCTGCTCAGAGCATGTGTTTAATCAGGGTATCAGCTGAAACACGGACTTCAACATGCAATTCATCATGGCAAACTGTAAATTACTGGTGAAGGGCAAACTACCATTGCCCTTCAACCTCAAACCAGGGAAACCCTGTTAAGCTGGAACTAAAGCTTTTTCAGCCACTAATAATACTGAGCCCCAAATCTTACTGGTAGATGATTAGAAATCCAAATGAGATAAAAATGGTCTTTGCTTATGCTTACCTCTGGTATCAAATGACCAACTTCTATTTAGGAATCATGTTGAGCTACATCATCTCTGAAAAATAAAATTTAAAAATTTAAAAACAAAGGTTATGATGCCATGACTTAAATATCTAGCACCATGCTACACACCAAGTCACTCCCAACAAAGCCTCAAGGAAAACTAGAGTAACTGGTCATTCTTTATTTGAATTTCAATTCAGTAAATAAAAATTAGTACCTCATCAGTATGATGAATGTCATCAAATGCCCAAGCTCATTATCAAATGAGGCATCTAAATTTTGAATAAACTTAAAAAACTTCACAGTAAGTCGTACCAACTTCTGAAAGTTTAGAAATTTCAACAGCCTCACCAAAGGAGAAGCATGAAAAAGCAGCCAAGAACTTATAAGATTCAGATAAATGTAAAGATAATCCAAAAACAAATATAATAAAACTATAAAATTTAAAAACACACACAATAAGAGAATAAAGACCATCCAAAGGCATATTTCAATGTCATTGAGCCAATGCCAATGGTATATAACCTTTATTCTTGGAAATCCTTTTTCACTGAAGAAAACCTTCCCTTGACATAGGAAAATTGAATTAGCATCATCCGGAGCTCATATTGGCCACAAGATGGCAATATAAGATTTAATTTCTTCTTCCAGAGTTTAAGTATAATCTGAACTTTCAGATAAAACAGACTGGACATGCAGTTTATCACTGCAGGCAAACTTCCTTCAGAATACTAGTTCATGAAAAGGTATTCTTTACCTAATTACTAGCTAGAAAAATTTCATTATATTTAATGCTCTTTTAAAACTATTTAAAAATAGAATTTACAAAAGAAATATTACAATTACACTTTCATCATAATCCTTTTCATGCAGTAATGTGGGGACTTAAAACTTCCTAACCTCAAATACAATCTAGCTGGAAAGATAAGATTCATGAATATTAATGTCTATGGTACACACCATATAAGTGGCAGAGAGAGCCAGGAAGGTTAAGAAGAATCAAGGTCAAGGAAGGCTTCATAAAGAAAAAAAGCTGGGCTTGAGCTGGGCCTTACTTAACATTGCACTGTGCAATAGGTAAGCACTTTTAAATTAATTGAAAGTAAATAAAATTAAAAATTTAATTCCTCAGTGCCACATGTGGCTAATGGCTACCACATTGGACAGTACATCATCACAGAAAGTTCTGTTCGACAGCCCTGCCTTAAATAAGTATGACTAAATTAAGCAGAGAGGAAGCAGTGGCTATCATTCTTTAAAATTCCTACTATCTGCCAGGCATTACAGAAATTGTTTCATTCACTACAACCCAATATTTATACTATGAGATACATTCAAAAACTTCTTCAGGCTCAGATTAGTTAAATTTCCTATGGACACCTAGGTAGTGAGTGAAGGATTTCTGTTGAAACTCCACACTCACTTCACCATCCTACACTAAATAAGCAGCTGGGCTACAGAAGATGGTTTGCCTTAGGATGTAATGAAGATGGCATACTGGCTCAAGTATTTTAGAAACCTGAGCACTAGAAGTCTTACTTTACAATTTCCTTGTCCTATACTTACATAATGCATGTTTTAAGATCAGCTACAGGATTGACTAAAGACGTATAGGCAGGCAAGACATCAAGCCAGAATTTTCTACAGTTTTAACAATGTCTACCTCAAAATTCTAGGATCCAAGTGCTTCTTACAGGATAATAATTTTAGGTGTTCCCTACAGAATTCTAGTCACATCTCAACAAGTGTCTTGTAATTGCTTTTATGGTACCATCAGCTTTTAACCCCTCCTACTGAGAAATGTCTAACTCACTTGATTTTTAGAGCGGGTTGTAGCAGATGTTATAGAGATTTTTACAGTACCACTTCTGATATGGCACACAGGCTGCTGAAAACCCATGCTTTCCCTCCTCAGTGGATTCCATCTTCAACCTGAAGCAAAAGGAAAATACAAAACATTTTATAAAAAGTAAATGCATAGCTGTTCACTCAGCTTGGACTCCTTAGGTATACAAACATGGGTTAAAGATAAATGGCAGGCATTTGAGCTTAGTAGTTTTTTTTTTTGTTGTTTTTGTTTTTCTTAGCTTAGTAGTTTAAAAAATGGCTTAAGTCAGACAGAACTGAATTTGAAATATGGCTCCCCCACTTATTAGCTAAGTGACCTTCGGCCAAGTTTTATAATTTCCCTAAGTCTCAATTGTCCCTTCTGTAAAATGAGGACAAACATCACCTAAAGAGAACTGTGCTGAGAATTAAATGATAAATTACTTTTCGCAGTAACTGTCCTTACTGCTTAACGGGGTGTTTTTATTAAGTGTTCAAGATCAATGAGCTAGTGAGTTGATTCTGCCTACAAATTTCACACACTGTTCAAAATAACCTTGATGCCAGAAGAAAAGTTACATATGTACTCATAAGGGCCCCCCACAACTGGTCTTTGAAAAAAGAGAAAAGCTTGCTTCTCCCTCCCCCTCATTCCCAACTTAACAATGAAGATTTCCATGTACTCTAAATAGCTACATCTTAACAAAAAATGCAAACTTCTGGAAATAACCCATTTTTTTCTCCCAACCCGCAAAACCCCTAACCAGGAAACTAGTTGTTTCACAAAACATGACCTTAGCCTTTTAAAATAAACAGCTTAGGAAGAATTCCCAGAGGCTTCCTATACATCCTAAATAACATTTCAGTTTTTCCAAATTTAATGTTAAAACATGAGCTTACTCACTCAACACCGTACACATTTTGCTAAGTGAACAATGCAGGCATGCCCCTTCTGCCCTTGTGATTACAAAAACCACGTGGTTTTTCGGGTTAACTGCTGTCATTCCTTCCCAACATGTGCTTATATCACGATGAACCAACCCCTAATTAAATTGAAGTGGGCAAAGTTATATCCACATAAAGGCCATCAGCATAGTTCTGCCTTTGGTAAAAAATCCTTTATTGCCCTATCAAGATTATTTAGGGTGTTGGTTAGTTTCTAATCACCACTATGCGTACAGAACAAATATATGTTAACAAGAAGCACTTCATAATACCTAGAGTCCTTAAAAATAGAGAAATAATATCAAAACCCAACTGAAATGTCACATTGCCAACCATCTTATGTGCAAGGTTATTCATTGCAGCATCTGGGGGAACCTGTAAGATAGTAAACTATCTAAGTGTCTACCAATCCAAAGTTAAATAAATTATAGTATATACATTTATCAGTGCTGTGTAATGATTATAAAGAATTTGGTGTTCTTTGTTTACTCATACGGAACTGCTAAGTGAGAAAAGTAAGCACATGGTACAGTATGTATAGAAGAGAAAAGGGCTAAACACACGTATTTGCTTGTATCTGCATAAAATATCTCTGGAAGGATAAACAAGAAACTATTAACGCTTAAGAGTGGGGAAGGGATTTGGGTGGCTCAGGAAAAGGAATAGGAAACTTCTTTGTAAACACTTTGATCCCTTTTGAATTTTGAACCATGTTAAAACATTCTGTTCAAAAAATAAATTAACAATAAAGCTTGAGAATTATAAAGATTATGGGAGAGCTACAAATGGCTATTACTCCAGTCCATCAACTAGTCTATTACTTTTCTCATATTTTCTGTCTGTAATAACCGACACATACATTATATATGAATATATACATTTATATTAGAGAATTGGAGATGGGGTGAAATTACATCAAGGTCACTAGGCAAGTATTTTCATGAAAGAAAAAACAGTCATAATTTATCACTTCTAGAAAGCAACTAACACTTTCATGAAATGAAACGATATTTCTTTTCATCTTCTCAAACTGTATTACCCAAGGTCACCAGAGTAGTAAGCTGTGGCACTGGAATTTGAATTTAGGGCTGCTAAGCCCCTGATCTTTCTCAATATATCTTATGCTTTTTAAAACACCCTCACCACAATACCGACATTAAAATTAGGAAGTGCGTCTTAATGCTCTGTAAAATCACTCCAGTGTTTGCTGCCTGGTGTCACCAAGAAAGTCAGAATGCCCTGAGCAAAGCCCAGGGAAAAGACAAGGTCTGCTGCGGTTTCCACAAACCCAGTAAGGGCCTGGATCCTGCAGAAACTCACAGGAGAATTAAAATATTCAGGGCTGAACTCCCCCCACCCCCCTCCCCAAATCTACTGTCTCAACTAGGGAGATATAAATCAAAACAGCATTGGGTAACAATACCTTTCTCTCCAAGCAAAATGAATCCGGGTGTTTGGGGGAAACACATTAATCTGTACCTGAATCAGAGTCTATTGTTCTTAGGTCACCAAGTCTCAGGGAAGGCAGGCAGACTCAGTGCTGCAGAGGCCCACGTGAAAACCAGCCAAGCAAGAATATTTCACTTGCTTCCCCCAACCTCCACACTGCCGAAATTAATAGTCCTGCAACTCACACTCTCCAGTGCTGGTTTGAAATAAAGGCCTTGCCACCAGGGTATATAGGCCCAATGAAAGAGAAATGCAAAACGGATAGAGGAAAGTAAAGTGCATACTCACCAGCCCACCAAAACGAAGAGAGAAAGTGGAGAGACAGGAAGTGGCCTAGGTTAGCAGTCTCAGAATCTGATTGGCTAATGAGTAAAAGGCGGAGTCCCTCCTCCTTTACCTTAAAAGGTGCTAAAACGGCGCAGGATCTTCTTCGCCTACCTATTTATTCATGAGCATGCAAAGCTTCTTGCACTGTTTTTAGATAGAACTTTTTAAACCTAGTTTCTCTTGGGGTCCGTTTACTTAGGAAGCAACCACAGGCTAATTCAAATTATCTATATACGTTCTTGTTTAGATGGCCCTATTGCATTCTATTCCCATTTGCAACCCTTTAGGATGACCCATGATTAGTTTATCCAGCGTAATGGGTGCCATAATAAACAGTCTAGATCCACTCAAAATAGAACTTACCTTCAGGTTAGTATTTGAGCTAAGCAGCTTCGTTTCCTCAACCAAGAAAAAAGAAAAAATGATGAGATCTACCTCTTATGATTGCTGTGATTAAGTAAAATGATTTATACAATGTGCTCAGTACAAGGTCTGCTGCATAATAGTACTCAACAATGTGCTAATTATTATTTCGTTTCACTTTAGATTTATCTTCCCAATAAACTATAAACAACTAGAAGGGAAAGTTGTTTTACACATCTGGGGATCTAAAACAATGACCTTCAATGCTGAGGACATGATAGATAGATTATTTTGACTTTTCACAATTCCTCCACTTAAGCTTTATGTTCTTCTTAGTCTTTTAGGATTGTTCTTTAAGCCATAATTAAAGGACCTACCAGTACACCATTCATCATAAATGCTATTAAATTACATAGTGCAGTATATATATATACAAATACACATATAAGGCACATATACCAGAAGTATCAAGATTCAAGGTATTATGGCATAAAAAGAATAGATACAACTCTAACTCACAATAATGATTTTTAATAATTTCATCCTATCTACCCTACTGCCTTATTAGAAACTACTACCCATTCCAATCTACTTTAGAGCTTGTCTGCTCAAAATTTCCCAACATTCAGCATCAAACGCTGATTTTTTTTTGTCCCATAATTGGTCTATTTAATTATAACTTCTAAAGTCAAAATTATTTCATTTATTGAATGTTTACTACAAAACCAAGGATTATACTAAACACTTTACATTAATTACCTTGCTTAATCTTCACAATAATCCAAGAAAAGAATTTATGCACTTTTATTATAACTACTTTACAGAAGAGGAAACAGAATTATAGAGATTACGGAATTTATCTAGTTAGCAAATAATAAAGTCAGAAGTCGGGCTCCATTCATCTGACTTGAGACTCAGACTCAACCACATTACACTGCCTCCCATTGTATGAGTTCAGAAGACCCAGGAAAGCACAATATTCCTTTTTTAAAAATTCCCATCAAAGAACTAAAACCCATTTATGGCATTCTGCATTCCAAGTTTTAATACTCATAACAATCCATTATGAGATTTTTCTCAGATGCTAACATCAAAATATTGTGCACAGTAAAATCACTTTGAGAGTTGTTTAAAAGTAGATTCCTGAGGCACACCTTCAGAGAGTCTAATTAGTAGGCAGTATTCAGCACTATGTATTTCAATAAATATCATCATGTGCTTCTGATGGGTTTAATTGAGGCCCACCTTTGGAAAACACAGGCTTAATTCAGGATGTTAAGGATGTTACCAATGCTGAAATGAGTAGACTCAAGGAAGTGGTAGCACTCTTAAGAAACTATTTATAATACATTCAGAATGAAGAATCTGAGAACATCCATTTATTGGCAAATAAAAATTAAGCATACCATTTGCACCATGTCAACATCTATACTAGTATATATGCCCAAAGAGGCATATACAATGAAGGTCATTGTAGCATTGTCGTAACAGCAAAAAATTTGAAATTATCTTGCTTATCCAAAGGGGAAATCATTCAATCATGGTACAACTTTTCTATCAAATACTACCCAACAGTTACAATGAATGAGGTAGATCTGCACATCCTAGCAAAGAACTGGTCTTCAAAGCATTTAAGTGAAAAAAAGTCAAGTTGCAGAATAATACATGAGGTATACTCACATTTATGTAACACCTCCCACAAAAAGCCAAAATAGTATATTTCAAAATGTGCATATCTGTGTCTGTGAATTAAAAGAAAATGATCTGGAAAAAGACATACCCAACTGATAATAGGGGTTATTCCTAGGAAAAAGAGCAGGGTTGAGTGTGGGTCTTTTTTTTTTTTTCCTAGAATCTAAATAAGAAGAATGCATTCATGTTTAGTTAAACAGTACCCCACCACAACCAAAATAAAGATAGTGCAAAAGAGTAGCTTTTGATAGAGGAGTGGGAAGAAAAAAATAAGAGCCCCTTGACTCCCTAAGGCAGAAAAAGATAGCCTCCAAAGTCTGAAAGTATAGGGCACTGAATGACTAACCCCTAAATTGAGCCTAGGACTCCAGAGATTGGGCCTTTCATGTGTTCACCACCACTACTCCAAGGTTACTACTTTTCCCCTTTACTTAGCCCTCTCCACTTTTTAGTATCTCTTGAGGAGTCTCTTCCCTACAAGGTTGTTGCAAAGTAGAAGACTCTCCTCAACATGCCCTTTGCTAGTTATTCCTAAATACATGAACACAAATTCCTTTAAATGGTGTTTCTAATTCATGACTTTGTTAATCATCTTGGGGAAAGAGACAGTTCAATTTATATCAAAATGAAACAATATAAGAAAGCATACATGTGGGCTTTTCTGTATTTAATGCAAGAATGAAGACCATTTTGCATATTTAATCACATTTTTTTGAAATTCCTGGTATAGTCATTCTGAACCCTGATTTGTAACATTATCCTAAGGGGAAATCTCAAACCCTTGCCATTGTCATAACTGTCAGTACACAGCTAACAGTTGTACTCCATGTTGAATGGATGCTAACATACACCAGGTTCCTGCAGGGTGGCCTCCTCAGCAAGTCACTGCCCTCTTGGCAGCAGCTATTCACTTCCATAGCCAATGAAAATCTTCATCTTAAAGTGTTGCACAAAGATATTCTGAAACATGTTCCATATTAATTATCTTTTCTATGATACTTCCTAACTGCATCATCTGGAATAAATTTCTTAAACTTTTTGAGCCTCAGTTTTCTCCACTGTATCATGGGGATAATTAACATCTTCCTTCCTAACAAATATATGAAAGAATCTATCATAAAGACTGGTTCATAGTACTTGCTCAATTCATATTCCACTTTCTTATTCTTTCCCCACTCTCATTCATAGAGGAAGTAAATATATATAATTACCTGCTTACATGAGTTTCCTTATGCTATTCTATAAGTCCAGTCTGCCAATCATACAATTCTTTCTGGATACAAGCAAAGCAATGGAAATCAGTTTTTGCCTTTAAATTCTGTTTGGTTACAGACCTATGCTCACTTACAGTTTCCTTTTTCTAACAGTAGCAAATGTTACATTGTTTATTTTCTCTTCAATGAGAGTGGTGCCAGCAGATCATTTTGGAATACTAGAACAATGAGTATAGGACTATCTCAAATCAGTGGGGGAGAACAACTTTAGATACCAACATAAAATTATATAAAAGCATAGAAGCACAGATTTTGCATATTTAAAGAGTTAAAAAGGGAAAGCTGTCACTCTCTAAAAGGGATTTTCTGGAGAGGGAAATGAGGTAAGGATATATAGGTCCTTGATCCTTTGGGTTGTAGTGCTAAAAATGTGGAGCCCTGAGTGGTTCTGAATAGGACATCTTTTGCCACAGTTAGCACCAAAATTGAGATCACACACCCTCAGATTTACTTGACTTTCCTTGATTTACTTGAGGGAGATAATCATCCTAGTACCACAGGATAGTTCAGCCACACCATGTGGCAACGAGTGAATATCAATAGCCACAGGATACTTAGAAGACTCAGCATTTTGGGAAAAATACAGAAGGCAGGGCTGCTTCTCCCCCAACCATAGACTAAGGATTCTTGGATAATTCAGAGGAAGGGAGAGATATCAGACTTGTTTCTAATAAGGCATTGGTAAATAGCCCCTGCCCGCCCCCTCTCACCACATATACATATATCCTGAGTTTGTGGAAGAAATAATTACCAAATAATATAAATTTTTTATAGTAAAATAAGCCCTTCAACTTTGTTGTTCTTGTTCTTTTTCAAAATTGTCTTTGCTATTCTAGGTCCTTTGTTTTTCCATATAACATTTAGAATCAGTTTGTCTATATGTATAAGGTCTGTGATATTTTGGTTGGGATTGTCTTGAATCTGTAAATTAATTTAGGAGAATTAATATAACAATCTTGAGTCTCCCAATCCATGAACATGGCATATTTATTTAGGCATTCTTTATTGTCACACAGTAATATTTTTTAGTTTCCATTGTACAGATCTTATAAATGTTTTGTTAAATTTATTCCTGAATATTTCATATTTTGGAATCCTATTATAATTTTATTTTAATAATTTATTTTTCTAATTATTCATTGTTAGTATATAGGACAATTGATTTTTGCACATTGACCTCATATTCCATTATATTTTTAATTGACATTATATATAGTAGGTTTTCATTGAACCTTGGGGTTTTCTACATACATGGTCATGTCATCTGCAAATTTAAGGCAGTTTTACAACTTCTTTCTTTCTTTTTCAACTTATTTCACTTGCTAATACCCTCTAGGACAATGTTGAATCAAAGTTGTGAAAGTGGGAAAAATTATAACAATTCTTGATGGTACCATTAAAATCAAAGTCATAAAAATCAAAAGTGAACAACCCCTCCTCCCCACAAAAAAACACCCCTCACAGAAGCCAGCCTATTCATCCCTCCTTCCAGTCACCACCTGTGACAGCTGCTCTGTTCATCTCCCTACTCATTATGCACTTATATTTCTCACCATCGCTTCTCCACTTCCATTCTTCCATTGGGCTAATTTCCTTCTTGCTGAAAACTCCTAACCTTGAAATATCTGGGATGAATTCTGGGCCCCTTTCCTTTAACCAGAATCCCCAGCTAGGCTTCTTGACCAATTTCTTGCTACTTCTCTGGGCCTATAATTCCTTACCCTTCCCACCTGTCCCATCAGTATCCCTGCTGATGCCCCTTCTCAGAAAACTATAGAACTTCTAGAAGATAATATATGAGAAAATATAGGTGACCTTGTTGAACAATGACTTTTTAGATACAACACCAAAAAAATATGATCCATGAAAGAAAAAAATCGACAGGTTGGACTTCATTAAAATAAAAAAACTTCTGTTCTGCAAAAGACACTGTTAAGATAATTATTTGCAAAACACATATCCGATAAAGAAGTCGAATCCAAATATACAAAGAACTCTTAAAATTCAACATTAAGAAAACAGCCCAGTTTAAAAAGAGGGCAAAAGATCTGAACAGACACTTAACCAAAGATGATCTATAGAAGGTAAATAAGCATATGAAAATATGCTCAACATCAATGTCATTAGGGAGTTGCAAATTAAAACAAAAATGACATATGTGTTATGTCACCCAAAAGGGGTGCTGATGCAAAGCACCAAAAAACTGTTGGCTTTTATAAAGGGTATTTATTTGGGGTACAGGCTTACAGTCACAAGGCCCTAAAGAGTCCAACTCAAGGTACCATAAAAGGTACTTCCTCACCAAATGTCTGTTGCCACGTGTTGAAGCAAGATGATGGGTAATGTCTGCAAGAGTTCAGCCTTCCCTTCCTTTTAAAGCTCCTGTGATCCCAGATTCTTCCAATCTCAGGTATAGGCTGGCATAAGGCTTGTCTCTCAGGGCTTCTCAGCTGCTCTCTTCTCTTCAGCTACAAACTATCAGACACATCTCTCTTTCCAGGGCCTCTGCCATGTCTATGGAGCTCTCTTCCTCTGTGTTCTTTTTTCTGTGTATCTACTTCCTTATAAGAATCTGTTTTATCAGCCCACCAAGGGGGCAGGGACTCAACCCTGCGTGCCCTAATGACGTGGTGGAATCCAGGCCCTGACCATGATTTAATCAAGTTGTAATGCAAGTAGGGACCCAGGCCTGCCAACTATGCCTATGGTAATGCAGGCAGTTAAACCTGACCAACTAATTTGATATTCCAGAGAAACCACACATGACCCAGCTATGGTCATGCCTTTATTACTTACTCTCATACACAGAACCCAGTGGTAGCCAGCCTGGGGGTGCTCTGCACCTAACAGACATGGTCAGCTTTATAAGGTTACAAACAGTGGGACTAGTCAATAATTGCCAGACTGCCTGATTATTATCACAGGTGTTCCTTCGATGTTTATGAGGGTCAGGTGGTTGGCCAGACAAACCCATCCTTATTCCAGGGCCTCAGGTTCACAGAAAAGGCATTCTGCCTTCATTTACCCTACACAAGTAAACGTAAAGCCTTTGAATTTAATCAATCAAAGGGTACCATGCCCAAAGGACCAGACCAGTTTACAAACATAATTAATATCTCTTTTTGGAATTTATAAATAATACCAAACTGCCACAATATACCACTATGCAACCATTAGAATGGCTAAAAACCAAAACACCAACACCATCAAATGCTGGTGAGGATATAGAACAACACAGGCACTCTCATTCATTGCTAGTGCATGTTGGTGCAAAATGGTGCAACCAATTTGGAAGACAGTCTGGCAGTTTCTTATAAAGCTAAACATAGTCTTTCCATATAATTCAGCAATTGCATTCCTTGTATTTACTCAAATGAGTTGAAAACTAATGTCTACACAGAAACCTGCCCGTGAATATTTATAGCAGCTTTATTCATAACTGCTAAAATTTGGAAGCAACCAAGATGTCCTTCAATATATAAATAGATAAACAAACTGTGATACATCCATAAAATGTACAGGTGTACAGATACACCTATAAAAAGAAATGTGCTAAAAAGCCACAAAAACACATGGTGAAACCTTAAGTGCATATTGCTAAGTGGAAAAGGCCAGTCTAAAAAGGCTACATACTGTATGATTCCAACTATATGACGTTCTGGAAAAAAGGCATAAGTATAGAAACAGTAAAAGAAATCGGGACAGTGGCTGTGGCTCAAGCTGTTGGGCACCCACCTACCACATGGGAGGTCTCAGATTTGATTCCTGGTGCCTCCTAAAAAGAAGACAAGGAGACACAGGACAAACAGCAAGAGCAAACAACAGTGGGTGGGGGAGCTGTATAGCTGGTGTAGGCTGTGTGCATGGTTGAGGGGGGAGAGTGATGAATAGGTGTAGAACAGGGGATTTGGGGGAGAGCAGTGAAACTATTTTGTATGATACTGTAATTGTGGATATATGAAATTATGCATTTGTCAAAACCCTACTGGCCTATTTTGAAGACTTACTCTTGGTCTATAAATCTCTACTTTTCATATAGATTTTCCATATTGAAACATGTAGACTTTCCCAAAAAACTGTACTTTTTACTTTTAACTTGATAAATTCATTATCCTATGATTATAATATGTTGATCTAAACACAGGTAAATTTTTAAATTTAAAAAGATTTTGGGAATATCACCTTGCAATCAGTAAGATCACCCAGTTAGCTCTTTTCTTTGGAATATTTCACTAATTTATCATTTTTCTTATTTTTTTCTTTTTATTATGATCATTTTAAGCATACAGATGGCCATGTTTCTCTCCCTTTCGGGGGCGTTCCCTATTTCATGAGTACCAAACCGAAGCGAGCTTGCCTCCACTGGCCTCTCCCGTTTCCCGAAAAGGCTATGCAGTTTCCCGTCTTAGTGATCCACCACCACTTTCACACTCCTTCAGCATTCCTTTCATGTCAGTTACAGTTCTATTCGGAAGCTCCAGGGAAGCAGAAAGATTTGTCTTTGTACAAAAAAAGGACGGGGGAGAGTAGTCTGAATTGGGTTATGAGGCCCCGCTGCAGGGTACCTCACCTCAGCCATTGAACTCTCTGGATCGCTGGCCGTGAGTCTGTTCCAAGCTCCGGCTAAGGAGGCATCCGCTGGGCCCCGCCACAGGTGCGGGATCCACAGCATCTCCTGCCCAGTCCGCCCTCGCGCGGAGCCCCGTTCTCTGGGAACTCACCTCCCTGAGAACAGGGAGAGCCCTGTTAGGGCCGCTTTTGGCCCTAGTCTCAGACCTTCCCAAGGGACATAGCGTAGAGTGACATGGTGCACTCAGCTCGTGGCCCCACCGATGAGCTTCCCTCCGCCCTGTAAGAAACCCGCATTTTAGGCAGGATTTATAAGACACCCATAGCTAAAGCCATTTCACGGTTATGGTGACTTCCCAGAATACATAGCGAAATGCAAATATGTGGAGCAGGCACGGAGGCGTGGTCGGGAGCGCGCGCGCTGCGAGTTCCCGCCCTTCGGCGCTAGGCCTGAGATGCCTGAGAGCGGGTTGATCAGGTCTACGTTTGTACTCAATGGCGGCTCGGCGGAGGAGAGCGATCAGCAACCGCGCGCCAGGTTCGGACGTACATGTGGGGGAACCAAATACTAGGGAATGGGAATAGGGGTAGGATCTGTGTTCCCTGCTCTGGGCCCTGCTTTCTAGGCCTCAGGTAGATTATGGATAATATTTTGAGGACACAGGGACACAAGTAAATAGAAGAATAAATCATGGGAGATACTGACAGTGTAACACTGGGATTGGGCCAAGTCCAGGGCTACAAAGGAAAAAATCGTTTCCATATTTAAAGGCTTGGGATGGTGAACTCACCAGAGTCTTGGGGCTTCCTTTTATTTCATTTCGTTGTTTCCTTTCTTAGGGAGTGTTTACTTTAGACTGTACAATCAATGTGGCAGTTATTTCTTCAGTAACTTTTACAAAATCATCTTTTTAAAGTAGAATCTTATTCAGTGTGTGCTCATTCTTTCTTTTGCTTCTTTGTGTGCCATTCTTCTTGTCCTTAGCTTCTGAACCATTAAAGGAAACCGAGGGAGTTAATAATGGGACCACAGCTGCAGAAGATCCTCCTTCTGCCAAGAAAACTCGCAGATGCCAGAAGCAGGGGTTGAAAAATGAGCCTGTGGCTGGAATGAAGGCTGATAATAATGACAAGATAGAAGGCAAACAAGGTCAGCTTCACAAGTAGGCCAGGGAGGACATGAGCCAGCAAAGGGTCTGGGGAGGTGGGTAAATATGTTGTTCTTTCAGTTCTTATTTCTTCCTTTCTTAACAATATAATTAGTTTCTCTGTTCCTTGTGCATACCACAGAACTAATCTACTTTCTTGGAATCTTCATATGCATGTGTTTGAGATGGATTGAGACCTAGGCAGATCAGAATTGCTTGGGAAGGGCAGAGTTAATTATGACAGTGTTTCATCTAACCATGACAGCTGCTTTTGATTCCCATACAAGTAGATATAGTTCATATCTTTTTTCCTCAGAATCTGTGAAGACCTTGCTTTTAAAAGGCAAAGCTCCTGTGGACCCAGAGTGCACAGTCAAGGTGGGGAAGGTGAGAAACTCTGATCTGATCCTTAGTCCATAGATTTCCTGGAGTAGTGTTCTTTTGTCATTGGAATTCTTGCCTGGGTCACTGCTCCTATTCTTTTTTGAAATCCTCCCCCATATATTGCTACAGATTTATTTTCTCCAGATCTGGGGGCTGAGAGTGGTGGAGTTCAGGGTTAATGATCAGGGTGTTTTTTAACATGGTTAACTTCTGGAGTTTCTCTCAGCCTTCCTTACCTCATTCTCTTTCTCAAAATTATATCATTATCAAGGAAGA
>PVKH010013189.1:0-16955 GCA_004027955.1 Chaetophractus vellerosus | reverse complement strand
CCGGGAGACTGCGTCAGCACTGAAGAGGCGTGGGGGTTCCAGTGCAGAGAGAGAAAGGCCGTGTCGACTCGGGATGTGTGTGCAAAGGCCCAGGGGACAGGAGAGAAGACCCGAAATGTCAGGACAATGGTCAACCGGGAGGCGCTGTTGGTTCCTGCCGTGAACACGAGGTGGGACATTACTGCTCCAGACCTGGAGCGGTGCTCAGGGTAGACGGCAAGGAGGACTCGGGTGGCGCCAGGGGGCCCGGAGCTTGGTGGGATCTTTCCCCGGTCCTGAGCCCCTTCGACATACCTGCCATTGAGCCTGCTGGTGGCAGGGCAGGGACACTTGCAGGAGCACGAGACTCTTGCCCACAGGACTTTCTCCTAGTAACTGGGCACCTTGTTTATTTGACACGGTCATGAGCTCTTCAACTTCCGGTAACTGGGACACATCCCATGACACACCAGTAACTTTTAAAATGTCAGACAATTTGGCGGGGAGTTTTCTAAAGTGAGTCTCATGTTCTCCCGTCCTATGTGGGACATATTATTTCACCTCTTGCTTGCGATCGTCACGGGGTACCCATCAGCACTGGAATGTGATGGTGCCCCAAGTAGCTGTTAGCACCTCCTTCCTCCTTAGGCACGGGGGAAAGGGCCTTAGAATGCTTCCTTCCACACGGCCATCCGCTTCCACCCACACGGAAGCTCTTTACCCTGCCCGGTGGCACAGCACGCTGGGCTTTGCCTTCTTTCAGCTGTTTGTGTTTTTTCCTTTTTTCTTTACTTAGAATCCTCAAGGTCTAGAACGTCAGCAAGCTCCAGATCACTGTATTTTTGCATTCTTTTTCATTGCTTTTCCCCCCTTTGTTTTTGTGGATAATTTTCAAGTTTCAGAATGTTAGCATGGAATAGTCTTTAAGAATCATTGAGACAAACTGCGTCCTCTTATGACTCGTGAAACTGAGGCCCAGGGAGGGGAAATGGCCTCTCCCAAGGTCACATTGCAATGTCGAGGCAAGTCCGGGGCCAGGGTTGGCTCCCCCTCCGCCAAGCCCCTTGCTCCTTTCCATAGCTCTTGAGCTCCTGCGTTACTTCCAAGGATCAGTCCGAGTGTCCTCTCACCGCTTAAACCTTCCTCCACACCCACGGGCAGAAATGAGGTGCTTGATGACAACTCTTCATCACACTAAAATGTGAATTTCTGGAAAGTCCTGTTTATTATCCATTTCACCTGCAAGCATAGTGCCTGGGATATAGTGAGTCAGAAAACAGAGGAAGAGTGGGGCAGAAGGAGAGTGAAAGCCTCACAGAAAGAAATTCCGATGGTTGCTATTCCTACTTGGACCAAGTGGTGGGCCTTTGGACTAAAAATATTGGATTTCCTTGACTGGTTTCTCTTACTCTGACGTTGATCTGGAGTTGTTGAAAAGACTGCTTTCAGCTCACTGCCCATGAGTGACTCGGGTTTTCCGGAGATCCTCTCCAACTACTAAAGGTGCACTTTGAGGCACGGGGCTGCTTACTTCCCTCTTAGCTTCTGGGAGAAGGACATTGGTGTAGAATTGAGCTGGACTTTGAACAGTCAGAGCTAACCGTAAATGGAAGCTCTCGGTCTCGGGAAGCAGCAGCCGCCCATCTCTGCAAGCCGTGAGAGGCAGCTGCGGAAGCCTTGCTCAGGATGTTAGTTTAGCCGTCCCTTGACTCAAGTCCACTTGGGGAAGAACTTGTGCTTTGTTATGACAGCTCAGAGGAGGGGCTTTGGCTACCTGGATGTCTGAACTCCCTCCGTGCTGCTGAGAGAGGCACGAGGGAGTCTGTGGGAATTCTCTAAAAGGCCTTCTGGGGCAGCCGAGGCTGGGCAAGCACGGGGCCGAGTCAGGGGCTGACCTGCTCCTCACTCCCAGCCTGCTTTTCACTGTCGTCTTTGGGAGCTGAAAGAACTGGATCTTTAGGAGCTCAAGGTCAGAAGCTCCTTAAAGGTCATCAATCCCACCAATTACCCCCACCCTCACTCTACTGACTCCCAAACGTGAAGATGACTCTATTTTTCCTGTATCTGTTTTTGTTGCAATGCTACATTTGAAAACCCGTACACTTGAGTAATTCATTTCCTTCAGAAGCAATGCCTTCGCTCCCTGTTGCATATTCTAAAGGATGTACTTGGACAGGCACAGAGATAAGAAAGATATGCCTTAGAACCAGGGAGACAGATGCTGGCACCCTGCCTTCCCCCACATGGCATGGGAACCCTGTCGGTTCTGTGCCTGAGGCTCCGTGGTATCTCACAATGAGGGTGCCACAAGTCATAAATGCATAGGTTTGCACCACGTGAGTATTCAGATTAACAACGCTGACCCTGAGGGCTGTCTGTCTGTCCCTCTCTGCCTCTCTACAGGCATTTTCTTTACGGTTCTGCAATTAGGTAGTAGACCTGGGGACGGATTGGCAGCAGATAAAATTCTCTACAGTATGTAGAAATTCCAGTAACCTTTCACGTTCATATAGTGCCTCACGGTTTCTCTGCCAGGGAGCCATGAAGGTCCACCTGTTGGAATTTGGTGCAGCAGTCAGGCCGAGGTCATCTGGGGTGCCGGCGGCCAGTCAGATCCTTGAGCAGCGCCAAGAGGTGGGTGGGGTGAGGATAACAAGAGGGGCTGAGGGTATCCAGGTGAGGACCTACCCTCAGGGAGGACTAGCACCAGGGGAGGGTATTGGGGTGTCTGGATTCAGGGACTGCAAGAGCACCCCGAGCTCGTGGCATGCTCACCAGGTGACCAGGTTGGTTTCTAGCATGACCTGCTTCTTGGCTTCACAGGACGGCAGCCCCGAGGCCCCACTGTATTCCCGGCCCTCTCAAGGTGCTCTCTGAGGCAGAGTAGGATGGGGTTTACAGGTAGAACCATCAGGGTACCTGGGGAGCCAGGGCTGTTGAGCGACCAGAACCACTGGAAAAAGCAGCGGAGAAGCAGCCGGGACCAAGACTAACAAGGCAGCCCTTCATTTGGGGTGGGGGGGGTTGGAATAGGTCAGGGTGGGTGCCCAGGGTGCCTGGCACTTACCAGAGGAGACGCCGGTGCAGGTATCTTTAATCCCGGGACAGAGGCAGAGCAAGCCGCGAAGGGCTTACTGAGTCTCAGCACCTGGGCAGCAGAGCTGAGGCTGGCATCCCTGGCCCTTCCTCGTCTCCCGTTCTTATAGCTGATGGAGGAGACCCAAGCAGGCAAGCACGTCAGATCACCTGGGCCAGCATTCCCGCCTGCACAAGCCTGTACTCCACCCCCGACGTCCTGCTCCAGCAAAGCTCTGGGGGAGGGAGGAGGCTTGAAGCTGCTCCCTTGGTGATTCTCACAGCCCTGGGTGTGAATCCCAGCCGGAGATTGGACAGCGCTGATGCTCTTGGGTAAACCCCAGCTCGTGCCTTATGAGAGACCACAAAATGCACCGGGCACTTAGTCCAGCTCAGGCACTGTGGGGAAGGCAACGTACGGGGGCCAAAGCTCTTTTATTCAGAGGTGCTTGCAGTTTGACGGGGGAAAGAGACAGCTGTGGTCCCCGACAGAGGCTTGTGAGGCTGGGAGCAGGATGGCGGAAGGAAAAGAAGCCTGATCGAGAGACTGCTCTCGATACCTTAGTTTATTACCTGCCAGGCAGAGGGCTTTAGCGTATTCTCACACACAGCCTCTCATCTCGATCCTCACAGACCCTGTGAGACAGACTCGGTGGGGGTTATTGTCACCCATTTTGCAGCTAAGAAAACCGAGGCTCAGAGAAACTGAAGTTTCTTGCTGCCGATTGCACATGACTTTACCTGGTGGCTGTGTCCTGGGCGATTGCCAGTGCACTCTGGAGCCAGACTTCTTTGCCTTTACTAGTTGTGTGACCTTGAAAGAAGGCACTTGACCGCTCTGTGCCTCAGTTGCCTCCTCTGTAAAGTGAGGCTATCAACAGTAGCTTACCTCACGTTTACTGCAGAGACTAAGACTAAATGACTGAGCATGGAAAAGAGAACGCGTAAGAGCAAGCACGGACCGCACAGCCCAGCCCAGTCTAAAGTCAAGACCAGCACTGGCACGTACAGTGTGGCCTGCGGCACCAGTTAGCAAAGGTACGAGGCCTCAGTCTTACCTCTGCAGACCAGGAAGCCAGCAGAGTCAGAACGCAGCGCCTTGCCTCCAGCCCGCTGGGAACCGTGCCGGGCAGGACCCGCCGCCCGAGGTCGCCCACCCTCGCCTTATGAGGTCCTCCGTGCCTCATTGGTAGGGGGCAGCTGCAGAGGTGGGGTTCAGGAAACACAGCAACCTTACCCTTTGGGGTTCTCGTCCTATTACACGGAAAGTCTGTCGCTTTCATGTGCCCGTCAACGTCTCCTGGGTCTTTTTTTTTTTTTTTTTTTGAGGTACCAGGGCTGGGATTGACCCCGGGTCCTTGTATATGGGAAGCCAGTGCTCAACCCCTGAGCCACATTGGCTCCCCTGAGTTGGTTTTTTCGTTTGTTTGCTTGTTGTTTGTTTAATCATTTTTAAGAGGAACCGGGAACTGAACCCAGGACCTCCCATGTGGGAAAGCAGGTGCTCAACTGCTTGAGCCACATCCACTCCTGAGTCATTTCCACTACAAAGGAGAAGGTCGGAAAGAAAATGAAGACATCTGAGACCTAAAAAATAAAGACAGTAAAGACTTCCAGTTTCAGCTGCAACATGTAGAGTTGTCACTCCCATCCTGACAACAAACTGAAAGTCAGTGATGATTCTTGAGCCCCTCAGAGAACAGAGTCACTCCCTGGATGCGGAGGGACAAGTGGATCTAGAGTCGCCTGGCAACCTTGATTCCTGGAGCTGAGTGTGGACGAGGATGCAATGGGAAACTCCTGGGGGCTGCACACTTAGGGCAGGGGTGGGGAGGAGAGACCTCACACTTCTGTGGGTTTTACCACCAGGAATCCCACCGGGTTCTCACACTCAAGAGCCAAGATCCTCCTGCCTCTGGCTCCGGGAGGGGAAAAGGAACGGCTCTGAACTGGCCCAGTGCTTTCTCCATAGCAACGGCCCATTCTCCTAGGGAAAGGCTTTAGCAGAGCTTTACCGGGCACTTCTCCCATGCCAGCTGCCTTCTTGTCTCACCTAAAGGACTGAGGAAACTAAGTAAATACAGCCAGCCAGGAATCTCCTGTGACCCCTGAGGGGCCTGGGAGACCGAAGGATTCGGTGCAGAGCCTGGGAGGAACTGAATGTATCTGCTTCACGGAGCCCAAGCTGTCCATTGAGGATGCAGGATCCCACTCACCTCAAGGTGACCCAGCCCTCCACAGTTCCAAGTCAGCCCTCCTTCCTTCTACCTTGTACACTTCACTGAAGAATGGAATGGCAACTCTAGGCTAGAAAGACCTTTCTGGGAAAAGAAATGCCGCAGGCAAGAGCTCCTCCTCTAGCGATACCCCTTCCCAGGTGAGTGCTGGGGGCTCTGCTGTGCCTTGCTTCCAGCCTGCACACTCAGACATCAGTGAGGGATTCTTCCACAGGCAGGCTGCAGTGCGGGCAACTAGCCTGGGAGCCAAGCCCTGGAACTATAGGCAAACTTGGAGCCCATGTGCATTTAATGAGGTTATAGCAACCATTATGTTCAATTAGATTCTTATGCGTCTGTTAACCAAAACAAGTTAAAGAGCCACTAAAGAGAAATCCCTTCTTCTTTGGAGTGTGCCTTGGGAAGGGTTTTCATAGAGAAATCTTTTAGAAATAAAATAACTCTGTCCACTACATCAGAGAACATCTTTCACAAGATGGTATGAAAGTCAGAAATCATGAAGGTAACAATGGATATATTTGATTATATAAAATTAGAAATGTCCTCGTGGTCTGGTACAAACCATGACATTCCTCTGCATCAAACCACCATAATCAAGGTAAAAACACACATACTAGACTGGGAAGACATTTATAGTTTCAGTGGCAGGCACAGGGCATTATCAGTATGCATAGAGTTCTTGTAAACCTATAAGAAAAAAAACTCATTAAAAAGGGATACAGTAATGGTAAGCAGATTATTCTATAAAGAAAAAATGGGGGCCGGCTCAATAGCCCAGTGGATAGGGCGTCGGCATACCACATGGGAGGCCCCGGGTTCGATTCCCGGGGACCTCTCCTAGCAGGCAGACTGCCTTGAGAATGGCAAGCCGCCATGGGCGGGCCGGAGCCGCCATGGGCAGGGCAAGAAGCTGCCACGGACATGGCAAGAGCCACCATGGGCAGGGCAGGTCGCCCGCAGATGGAGCGCAGCCAGCCACCCGCGAACTGAAAGCCGGCCGTGAACGGACGCAGAGACCGCCCACAAGCGGGGAAAGCCGCGCCTGTGCAGTGACCACTCTCAGCGCGTCGCCGCAGCGGGGGGAAGGGGAGATATGTAATAAAATAAATAAATCTTTAAAAAATAAATAAATAAAGATAGGTATTTATACAAAAAAAAATAAAGAAAGAAAGAAAAAATGCAAATGGCAAGTAAATGTGAAGTCATTTAATCACACAAATAACTGAAATAGAAATAAAAAGGATGAAATCATTATCATCTAAAGCATTAATAATGATTTGAAAGACAAACATAATTGGTATAGATAAGTGTCTAAAGTACTGGCTTCCAACCCTTGCCCCGCAATGGAACAAACCAAATCATGCCAACATCTGCTTTTGACCATGCAGGTTTAACCTCTATGGGAATTGCTCTCCTACCATAAATAGCCAGAAAACCAGACAAATACATGAAACAACTGTTTTCAGAGACTGAGAAAAAGGCAAACAGCATTAGCATCCCTGAGGGAAGAGACACAAATGAAGTGAGCTCTACAATTGCCCAGTTTCTCGGCTGGAGGCAGTTTCAAGGACACAATGCAGACAGAGAACAAAACCCAGTAGTCTCACCGAGTTGAGAACACAGATCAGAGTTCCAGGAGGCTCATATGACTAGTATTTGCAGGGCAGAATACTGAAAAAGAGAAAGTTGCAGAGAGAGAGCTCTGGGTATCTGCAGAGAGGTCTGCTCAAATGTTTGCGTGTGCATGGAGTAAAACTACCTGAGGCAAGTGGGGAAACCAGAGAACAGCAGAAAGCAAAAGGCTGAGTTCTGGGAACTCACACAGGAGTAATACTCGACATAGTCTTCTGAAAGGTATTACCTTAAAATATTAAATTAAATTAGACCTAGACTAATGTTATTTTAATCCCTTCCTAACAAAGCTTAAAAACCATCCTAGAAAGGCTCAAACTGATACTAAGTAACTTAACTTCATGCTAGAAAAAGTTTAGTGCTAATTAAAGCATTACAACAATATCCGGAACCCAACAGCATAAAATACACAATGTTGAGCATCCAAGAAAAAATGAAAAGGCATGAAAAGAAACAGGTGACTATGATTCATGACCAGCAGGAAAACCAATCAATAGAAAAAGGCACCAAAACGGCAGCTACGATGAAGTTAGCTGACACTACATTAAAACAGCTATTATAAATATGCTCTAGATGTCAGGAATATAAATAAAAAGACCCAAGAGGAATTTCAAGGGAAGAAAAATACATTATCTAATAAGATAATTATCTGATAAGAAAAAGCACACTCCAAATGTGATCAGTAATGCAGAAGAAACTGTCAGTGAACTTGAAAACATAGCATTAAAAACCATCCAAATGTAAAGGCAGAAAGATAACAAATGAGCAAAACAAAAACAGCACTAGTGACATGTGGAATGACATTAAGTGGTCTAAAATGCATGCAAGTGAAGTCCCAAAAGGAGAAGAGAGACACATGGGGAAGAAAAGAAATGTTTTAAGAAATAAGGGCTGAAATTCTTCCTAATTTGATGAAAAATATAAACACATAGACCCAAGAAGTTCAATTAATCTAAGCAGAAGCATAAAGAAAACCACACAAATCAAATAATAATGAAATTTCTAAAAATTAGTGACAAAGAAATCTTTTTTAAGCAGACGAAGAAAAAACTCTGCTATATAAAGAGTAAAAAAAAATTACAGCAGACTTGTTATAGAAACTATGCAAACAAGAGGACAATGGAGCAACATTTTAAAACTAGTTAAAGGAAAAAAATATATCAATCTAGAAGTCATAACCAAGTGAATTTAAAAGTAAAGGTGAAATAAAGACAGACAATATATGGACTATTTCAAAAATGTTAAAGAGAGTTCTTTAGGCAGGAGAAAAATCATACCAGATAGAAAATTATAACAGATCCTTTGGATCTATACAAAGGAATGAAGAGTGCCAGAAATGATAAATATGTAGGTAAATATAAAAGATTTTTTTCTCATTTTTTTTCACTTTCTTAAGTAAAAGCCAAATTAATAACAATGTATTGTGGGCTTGTAACATTTATAGAATACATAAGCACAATAGCACAAAGGATTGGAGGGGAAAATGGAAGTAACTGCTGTTAAATTGAAAATAAAACAAATTAGAGATCAAATGGAATCCAAAGACATGAAAAATTAATTTTAAGAAATTGTTGAAGAGGGAAAAAGGACGAAGAATAGATGGAAGAAATAGGAAATTGATAGAACACTAATCACATTGAATTGCATTAAACATAAATGGTTTAACACATCAACTAAAATGCAAAACTTTTTAGATTGGATGAAAGAGCAAGACCCAACAAATTCAATTATATATATTCCATTAGAAACCCACTAAAAATATGAAGACATAGGTTAAAAGTAAAGAATGGAAAAATGTCTACCACACACACTAATTAATCCATAGAAAAGTGAAGTGTCTGTATTGATATCAGACAAAGTATTGTTCAGAACCAAAAAATAGTATCAGGGATAAAGAGAGACTTACATATAGATAATCAGGTAAAATAATCAGGAGGATATAAAAATCCTAAATTTATGTAAAGTTTCCAAATGTATTAGGCTGTAATTGATAGAACTGCAACAAGAAGTAGATAAATCCACATTTGTACTTGGAGATTTCAACACTTCTCTTTCAGTAACTAATAAAACAAATACACAGAAAAAAGCATTAAGGACAGAGTAGACCTTTTCCACACTATGAACCACCATACACTGAGACATAAAGCAAAACTCAAAATATTTAAATGAATTGAAATCACACAATGTGTTTTTTAACCATAGCAGAATTAAACTAGAAATCTATTACAGAAAAATATCTAGAAAATTGCCTAAGTATTTGGAAATCAAAATTTTAAAAATCTAAATAAACTTTGTTAAAAGAAATTTCAGTGGGGATTAGAATATATTTTGAACTAAATGAAAAAGAAAACACAACATATCAATATTTGATGCAGATAAAGGAGGGCTAGGGAAAATTCATAGGACTAAATGCATACATAAGAAAAGAAAAAAGTCTCAAACCAATGATCTAAGTTTAAACCTTCTGGAAAAAGAAAAAGAAGAGCAAAGTAAACAAATTAAGCAGAAGGAAGGAAATAACAATAAGAGAAGAAATCAATAAAATAGGAAATACATAAGCAATAGGGAAAAATCAATGAAACGAAAAGCTTGTTCTGTGAAAATAACAATAAAATTGATGACTTTAACCAGACTGATAAAAAGAGAGAGCAAGAAAATACAAATTATCAATATCAGGAATAAAAGAGGGCGTTTCACTATAAATCCTACAGACATTAAACACACAATAAAGGAATATTATAAACAAATTTACACCAATAAATTTGACAAATTGCATGGAATGGACATGTATGAAACACGGAAACCACCAAAGTCATTCTCAATAGATAACCTGAATATCCCTGTATCTATTGAGGAAACTCCAGGTTTAGATAGCTTCACTTATGACATCTATCAAACATTTAATGAAATAATAACAATTCAACACAAATTCTTCCAGAAATCAGAAGAAGAGACAAAACTTCCCAGCTGTTTGTATGAAGTCAAAATTACCCTGGTATTAAAATCAGACAAAAATATTAGAATTAAAGGAAATTATAGACCACTCTTACTCAGCATAGATATCCATCTACTTGGCCAAACATTAGCAAACAGACTCCAGCAGTAGGTAAAAATAACAATACATCATGACCAAGTGAGAGGCAAGGCTGATTTAACATTTAAAAATCAAAACAACTTAATTCACCATATTAACAAACTAGAATAAAATGCCAGATGAAAAGATACATTAAAAATCTCACAAAATTCAACACCCGTTAATGATAAAGCCTCTCATTAAACTAGGAATAGCTGTAGCTTCCTCAACCTGAAAATGAAAAACCTTCAGCCCTTTGGCTAACACCACAGTTAATGATGAAAGATTAAGTGCTTTCCTCCCTAAATTCAGTAACAGGATATGGTTGGCTCCCTCACCACATCTCCTCAGGATTGCGTAAAATTAAGAAATGGCATGCTAATTGGAAATAATTGTATTTATTTGCAGACCACATAATTATCCATTTAGAAAATCATAGAGAATATACTAAAAAAAAAAAAGCTATTAGAACTAACAAATGCCTTTAGTTTGATTGCAGGATATAAAAGTTCAAAGTACAAAAATCAATTATATTTCAATATACTAACAAAAATTGTAAATTAAAAATTTTAAATATTATTTATAAAAGCATTATTTATAAAAGTGTGAAACACTTTAAGGATAAATCTAACAAATATGTGCAAAGCACTGCAAATCACTAAACATTGCTGAGAGAAAATAAGAAGAGCCAAATAAATAGAAAGATATGCCATATTCAGAAATTGGAAGGCTTACTATTCAGATGAAAATTCTTCCCCAGTTGATCTATAGATTCAGTGAAAATCTCAAACAAAATTATATCTTTTTGTAGAAAATATAATCTTGTTCTAAAATGTATATAGAAACGTAAAGAACATAATGTAGACAAACCAATCTTGTAAAAGTAGAACAGAGTGGGAGGACTCCATGATTTCAAGTCTTAGAGTAATCAAGACAGTGTGGTGATGGTATAGGATAGACATATGGGACCAAGCAACAGAATAGTCTGGAAATAGACTGACCCATATATGGCTAAATGAGGTTTTACAAAAGTGCCAATGTCTTTCAATGGAGAAAGAATAAGTTTTCCAGCAATTATTGCTGCAACAAATGGAGATATCCATATATAAAACAATAGTAAACCTCAACCTTATCCTCATATCATATACAAAAACTAACTTGAAATAGATCACAGACCTAAACATAAAAACTGAAAGTATACAACACCTAGGGAAAAAAAAAAACTCTGTAAATTTGTGATAGGCAAGGATGTCTAGATGGGACACAAAAGGCATAATCCATTAAAGAAAAATGATGAAGAAAATTGGACTTTATTGAAATTGAAAACTTTTGCTCTTCTAACCACACTATTAGGTCAATGTTAGAAAATAAATGAGAGAAAAATGTCACATGTATCTGACAAAGCACTTGTATTTAGAATGTATTAAGTATGTACACATACTCAGCAAAAATAGACCATCCTTACAACTCCATATCAAGAAGACACTCTGATAAAGAAAAGGACAAACGATTTCAAGAAACCTTTCACTAAATAAGATATATGAATGGTAATTTTGTACATGAAAGATGCCCTACATCATTAGTCATTAGGGAAATGTAAATTAAAACCATAATAAGATACCATTCCATACCCAGTAGAATGGGTAAAATTAAAAAGACGGAAAATACCAAATGTTTTCAAGGATTGGAAACAGATACGACATGCATATATTTCTAGAAGGAAAGCAAAATTATACAGTAACATTGGAAAAACAGTTGCACAGTTTCCTATAGTATTTAACATACATTTGTCACACAACCCAAAAATCATGCTCTTCAGGTTTTATCCAAGAGAAATGAAAACATGTCCCCAAAGAGATTTATACTTGAATTTTCAAAGGCACTTTATTAATAATAGCCCCAAACTGGAAGCATTCCAAATATTCATCGACTGTTGAATAGATGAAAGAAAATGTCATATAGCCATACAATGGCACACTATAATTAAAAGAAATGAACTACTGTTCATGCAACAACATGGATAAATCTCAAAAGCATTATGCAAAGTGGAAGATGCCAGACACAAAAGACTAAATTCTGTATTATTTCATTTATTTGAAATTCTAGAAAAGGCAAAATTACAGTGACAGAAAGTAGATCAGTGATCCCTTGTGGTTGGACAGGGTAATTGACTACAGAGCCACCTGGGGGGACTCTGAAGGGGGTAATGGAAACATTCTATTTCTTGATGGTGGTGGTAATGATGAGCTGTATACTTAAAATTGGTGAATTGTATTTGGTAGAGGATATATCCTAATAAAGCAGTTAAAAATTATTGTTGCCCAGATCTCATTCCAAATAATCACATATAATTCATCGAGGAGTGGGTTTGGCCTCATTTTCTTTTGTTTTGCTTTAGAACTCTCCAGGTTATTCCAGTGGGTGACCAGACTTGTCAACGCCTGCTTTAGGAAAATAGGGACTATGTCCATGCATGATTGGTAGGAAAGTAAATTGGTACATTTCTTCTAGGCAATTTCATAATATGTATTCTAATTAAAGACGTATTTATACTTTGACTCAAAGAATGCTCTTTTAGCAATTCATCATAAAGATATAATCAAACAAGTATACTAAGATGTGTATGTGGAAATATTCAGCATAGCATTGGTTTATAACATCCCAATATACTGGTAAAAACTTAAATTTCTATGAAGAGAGAAATGGTTAAATTGTGGTATGTACAAAAGATACAATTCTCTAAATTTTAAAAATATTCCCACATACAGATTGTTTTAGTTTGCTAAGATGCTCAAAGCAGATACCAGGAAATCTATTGGCTTTAACAATGAGAATTCATTAGCTTACATGTTTACAGTTTTGAGGCTGAGAAAAATTCCAAATTTTTCCTCCAAATCAGCTGCAAGCAATTGCTTCTGGACTCATCTGTCACGTGGCAAGGCACATGGGGGCATCTTCTGGTCTCTCTCTCTCCTTTTTCTTTTTTGTTTCCTTGCTTTTAGCTTCTGGCTTCCATGGCTTTCTCTCTGTGTCTGAATTTCATTGTCTTATAGAAGACTCTAGTAAGAGATTAAGACCCACCCTGGGCCACACCTTAACTGAAGTGACCTCATGAAAACCTACTTAAAATAGGTTCACACCCACAGGAATGGCTTAGCTTTAAGAACATGGTTTTCTGGGGTCTATACAGTGTCAAACCACCATACAGATCTATATTTTGGGGCTGGAAAATTGTCCATGATATACTGTTGAGTGAAAAAATGGATAATAGAAAAACACATCTAACATCCCCTTTATATAAAATTTGTGTATAGAGAGTAGATATTCCTCATGAATGTGTGAATGATGATCATCAACATATTAACAAACTTATTTCTTAGTGGAAGGATTTCAAAGGACTTTTTACTCTTCTCTATACATTTCTAGATGTGTGAATTCCATACCAAGAGCAAATATAATACTTATTATGAGAAAAAAAATAAAACTATTTTGAAATAGTAAAAAATTAAAACAAAGCATGCATTCACTCATTAATTCAAGACATTTAACAATGAGAGTCATCTCATCCAATCAGTTGATGGCTTTCAAAGAAATGATGATTTCAGCAGTCAGAGGAGAGAATTTCCATCTCTACCTTGGCCAGGCAGCTTCTCCTGGGGAATTCATTGAAAACCTCCACTGGAGTTCCCAGCTTGTGGCTTGCCTACAGAATTTGGACTTGCCCATCCCTACAGTAGTATGAGACAATTGTTATAAAAATATTATAATTGTTACAGACATCCCCTGTCGTTCAGCTTCTCTAGAGAAACCTTACTAATAGACTCCCTCCAAAGATAATTCTGATATTTAAATGGGATAATGGGCAGAGGAGTTGTCCTCTTTCTGTCTCTGAAAAGATGTGTGACCTTTCAGAGGTTAGAGGAGAGAACATCATAACCAGGCAGAGAAAGGTCTCGGTGCCTGAGCAGCTCGTGGTTCCCGTGTGGCGTGGACGCTAAGAGGACAGCCAGCGGGTCTGCATGGGGCAACCGTGGAGACGGAGGAGGTGGCCTTGGAAGGCATGCCAGTGTTAGACGTGGTGGGCCAAGGGTCTGACGGAGGTCGTGGCAGAGACCCAGAGATGTCTGCACGGCCATGGACAGCGGAGGGGAAGCTCAGCCAGCAGAAAAGCCACAGCCCCGACCAAGCCAAATTTTAAATGTGCCAAATAAGGGCATTAAGTACATACATACATACATACATACATACATACATACATACATACATACATACATACATACGGGCCTGTTGATAGCCATGATGTCATAAAATAAGGAGCATCAGAGGGATATTACCTCAGCATAAAGAGCAAGGCTTTGAATGAGTTGAGCAGGTTTTAATTTATTTAGCCTTATGTCCGACCAGCCATGAGTCCCTCCCTTTTTCTCATTTAGCCACAGATTTAGCCTCATGGTGCACACCGGTCCCCGGGCCTCTGCTTAGAAACCCCTGTTGTGTATGATTTTATGAAACCTGACAGTGATGGAGAGTTTAAAACACTTTGAGAGGAGTCACGGTGTCAAATTTGCCATTTACACAGCTCATTCTGTCCTCACGTTTCGGGAGGGATTGTGTTTTGGAGAGTGGGGGCAGGGAGGACAGATGGGAGACTGGTTTAATCATCTAAGCAAAAGGCTTTAAGGGCTTGAGAAGATTATTGAGTATTTCTCTATGAAGCATTTGTTTTGATTTTTCCCCTTTAACTGAAATAAGCCCTGCATTTTAAAAAAATCACCAATAACATCTCAGGTCTTTGGTCTCTATATTTTGGGTGATTGCTGGTGGCACCATGCTGAAATGAGGCTAGTTTTAGGCAAGCATCTCTACTTGATGCCTTCTTCAAGAATTTTCTTTCTCACCACTGGGCCTCTTAAGGATGTTTGAAGGGCTTCTTCATACTCAATCTTTAAGATTTGTTCTTCAACCATCTCTTTATTTGTTGGGGGTTTAGAATAAATTGTTATATCTTAAAGATAGCATGTCTAGTGTGTAAGTGTCGCTCTATATTAGACTTGAATAAAATTGATGAAAATTTCATCAGTATTATAGTTGGTTATTGTAATCATAATATGGGAATGTACGTTTAGGACATGTTTTCTAAATTAATTTTATCTCCTCTAAGCCAAAAGAGTTAAGGGTCAAGAAGTATGTTGAGACACGAATTTGTTCCCTTTTGTGCAAATGCAGATGTTGGTGCTGAAAATTATAATTGTCTTGAAAATTAGTTCAAAATAACTTTTATACAAGTATGCCAGTTGCTCCCTTATAAGTGAAGTGCAAAATCCACTTGCTCAGTTACTGCCTCATAAACTAAGTATAAAAACCACTTTAGTTTTCTCAGTTACAAAAGAAACGTTTCTGGAAAACAGTGAGAAGAAACGAATTCTCATGAATGCTCACCAACAGCAAGGAAAGCGAGGAAGAGGGGTAATGGCTGTTTTGTGTTTTAAAATTATTCCCTTGGTAACAATTAGTTTGATGTGCTAAACAATAATTGGGAAATTAAAAATGGCTCCACACGTGCTTTTGGTTACGTAGCATGGAGAGACCCAATTTGGGGCTGGGGGTGTCTTTTGCTGTGTGGATTTGATCTCCTTTCAGCAAAACTTTGAGACTACTTACTGCATGCTAGGCACAGAAATAGTTGCTGTGGAGAGGGAGACGCGTAGAGATGAATTTCACACAGTTCCTGCTTGGAAAAACCGTAATGATGGGGCCAAGCAAACAACACAACTATCCATAATTAAATGGCAGAATCAAATGAGGGCTGCGTTTATAATTGTGGACCGCAGGCTTCCTGAAGACACAGGTCGTCTCTCTACTTACAGCACTTTCACAAGACCCAGCACAGGGGGTCTTTGACAGCTGAAGATTCATAGAGTCTGGATGCTAACTTCATGACAATCAGGGTCATGTTTTATTCCCATCTGTGCTTCCAGTACTTAGCACAGACTGGGTACGTAGTAAGTGTTCAATAAGACTGATGAATTGATGAACTTTAAATAAGTGCATGAATAATTTATTGTCATGGAACACAGAGGAACTTGTAACTTCACCTAGCTGGGATAATCCAGCAGTGAGAAGAGTCTTCACGAATTAGGTGGCACTCAAGGTAGCCCTGAAGGGTGTGCTCAGTACCAATGTTTGTTTGCACGCTCAACAGAGACCTTTTAAAAAGTGAAGGCCTCGTGATAGATAAATCAAACTGAATTACCTAGTGTTCAGCAAGGCTAAATGAAAATTCAAGAAATGTGATTTCATAGGCTTAACAACCCGAAGTTGGCTTCATAATCAAATCAAGCCCTCATAAGTGATCTCAACCTACCTCTGCAAGCCCATCTCCTCTCACTCAACACCTTTTTCCTGCCACTCCAGCTGGGCTGCTTTCCTCTCTGCCTCAAATCTGGCCATTAATTTTGTCACTAGTCCTGCCCAGAATGTCTTCATTGACGAACAATGGGGAGCTACAGAAGATACTGTATCTGACAACTGTCATGATCCAATTTATGTTTCCAAACACAACGAAGGTAAATTCCTGTGATAGTTAGGATATTGATTTTAGGTAACTAAAATAAAATAGCTTAAACAAAATAGTGGTTTTTTTTCCTCTCATGTAAAAGATCTGAGATGGTAGATGGCCCCAGAGGCACAGGAAGCTCTGCTCCACAGAGTCACCCCGGGACCCAGGTTCCTTCTCTCATGCTGCCCCTCCATCCCTGGGGCTGTGGCCTTTAGCTACAGGGTCAGCATGGACTCACCACCATTTTGTACATGTGCTTGCCCATGGGAGAACAAGAAGAGCTCCTGAAGGACAAGTTCCATGATTAGAAACGGCACCCACCGCTTCCACTCACAGCTCTTTGGACAGAGTCTAGTCACACGGCAGCCTCACTGCAGAAGAGCTGGGGAGTGTAGCCTCC
>PVKH010013188.1:0-16946 GCA_004027955.1 Chaetophractus vellerosus | reverse complement strand
CCGATGCACACATTTCCAGTTGAGGTAGCACGAAGTGATGCTTTGACTTCTTGTTTCAGCTCTCCTGCTGTAAGCTGGTGTCCTCTTCACAGGATATTTAGTGCCATGCTTTTCTCATTTTTGTTCATGATTTCTCTCTTTAAAACATCCCTCAAGCATAGTGCTGAAGTGCTGTCTAGTGTTTCAAAGAGCAAGAAGGCTGTGACGTGCCTAATGGAGAAAACACATTGTTAGATAAGCTTTGTTCAGGCATGAGTTACCGTGCTGTTTCCAGTATGTTCAACGTTAATGAAGTAACACTATATACTAAATAAGGTGTCTTTAAACAGAAACACACATAAAACAAGGTTGTGTATTGATCTGATGGCAAAAATGTTGGACCAGAGGCTCACGGAACTTTAACCCTGTATTTCCCCTGGGACTCATGTTTCAGTATTAACTAATTCAGTGTTCATGGTGACTTTATAGCACATAACTATTGTGAATACAAGAATTGACTATACACACACACACACACACACACACATACACACACACACTGTTGTCCCCCACAAAGGGCAAGTCCAGGTCCCAACCTCTGGCCCTATGGGTGTGAACCCATTTGCAAATAGGACCATTTAAGATGTTATTAGTGAAGATGTGCCCGTCTGATTGAGGATGGGCCTTAATCCAATTTGGTTGAAGTCCTTATAAGCAAAGGAAATTGGACCCAGAAAAGAGAAGCCACAGAGAACAGCCAACAACTGGAAGTCACAGAACCTGGAGGAGAAAGGAAAAAAAAGACACTGCCACATGCACTGCCATGTGATGGAAAAGCCAAGGGTACAGATCGCCATCAGCGAGCCCCAAAGGATGCAGTCTTCGGGGAGAAAGCATCACCTTGCTGATGCCATGATTTTTTATTTCTTTTGGCCTCAAAACCATGAGCCAATAAATTCTTGTTGCTAAGCCAACCCATTGCATGGTATTCTTTTTTCAGCAGCTCGGAAACGAAAACACATACTGACTCACTCCTTCCTGAGATAGGAGGGCCTCCCTCATGGTGGGCTGTGCTGATAACCCTGTTGAACGTTGGTCTCCCTGCCACCTGGCCCCCGCCTCCACCTAGACAAGTCTCCACTAATGTTGATTTGAAGGGTAATTTTCTTGTCAACTGTATAATTAATGGGCTGCACACTACAGTGGCCCACTGTTATTCTACTGCTCAAAGATATATTTCAAACTGAATAGCTGTTTAACCAATCACTTGCAGACATATTACCCTTAGGTGTTTCTGTCAGTCAGTGTTTTCGCACATTGAGCCTGAAGTAGGCAGAATCAATTTGGGTATCTGCTCTGGGAAAGTGAAAGCAGGCCTGAATTAGAAATTCTTGGGATATCAGAACTTGTCGCCTATTAGCACTGATCGGTGCGAGGATTGCCCTTGTAAGCTCCTTGGCGCCACGCTCTCAAGTTGCGGCACTGTCTGCCACTTCTAATAAAGCAAGAAGAGGTCTTTTGTGGTGACTTTAAGATAACGTCTTGTACGACGTGCATGTCTGCTCTTTCCTAGCATCAGAGCATTTATTTTGCTGCTCCTTTCGCAAGGGTTCAAAGCGGCAATTTTAAAGAGAATTTCAAAACTATTGACAACATTGGTAATGGAAAATGAAGAAGGCACACATTTATTTAAAACCAAAATTCTGGCACATCAGAGGGGTGCTTTTAAGAGAGAGAAGTTTTACTGAGGCTTACTAAAGTTGGAGTGGAGGGGGGTTGTAAAAGAATTTGAAGAAATGGTAAAGCCTTGGAACTAACTACCCAAATTGACCTGGCTTCTTGTCCCGCCAAACACTGGTTGAAGAGGCAGGTTGAGACAAAGAAGCTCAGAGAACCAATGTTGGTGCTCAAACCTGCCCCCTTGGTCTCACTGGAGGTTACTCCAGAGGGCCTGTACATCTGATGGCTCCCTGCATCTCTCTCCCTCATGAGGGTCTCTAGCCACAACGTCATGCTCAGCTCTTGAGCTTGGGGGTAAGCTGGAAGTCTAAGAATGAATGCCACAGGAGTGACCCTCAACCTTTGAGCCATGGAAGTTGATGAATAAATATCTCCATCTTCTTCACCCCTCCACGGGACAGTTATGAGTGAATCAACATCATTTTTCAAAGACCTCTAGTGGTATTGAATCCCCGTTGCCATTGATTGGCACACCCCATTTTCCTTATGTGAGAGCAGAAGCTCCAGAAGGATGATGGTGCCTCTTCTATATGACCTTGGCACATAGTAGGCATGCCTCACCTCATTCTCCTTGGCCCACCTTTTACTCCAGCCATTGCTGCAAAACCAGCATCACACAGGTGTAGTCTGACAAGACTTTGCCTCATCTGCACCATGAATCATTCACTTTCTGCCCCCGAGCTTCTCAGATGCCTGTGGGAAACCACCCAGCATCTAACATGCACAGATTCCAAATGTTAGCAAATTATTGTCCCGTGGGCCAACCCTTGTCAATGCAAGACAGAAGCCATGGGTGGGTAAACACTTCCCTTTTCTGTTCCACCAGTGGACATTCTACATGACTAAGAGAGACCCAAAGGGATCAAGTCCCTGGTGTCCCCTGAAGTGACCCATTCTAAAACATTCTTCCATATTTTGCTTTCCTTCCTTTCTTCATTCACTCTATCCAGTCCTCTATGCCCTTTCACCCAGATCACTTGAAAAAAAAAACCTACCTGGGCACATTTTTGTCTTAGGTTCTGCTCTCTGTGCAGGTTACAATAGTTGGTACTAGAAGAGTGCCTGGAAAGACTTGTAGGATGAGATTTTGAAACAAGATCTATCACTAATCAGATGGCAAACTGGATCTTAATTCTGGGATAACCCCTGGCCTGCAGTAGCCTCCCAATGACTAAGCTTCTCACTCATTGTGGATTGGGGTGAGATGCAGGTGGAAAGTGAAGCATTACCTTACCCCAAGTAGCGGTACTTAAAGGATTTGGGGAAAATGGTCATCATCAAGATTCTGGAGTTGGCTGGCTTCCATTAACAGCTTTAGTAGCCATGAAGAATAAAATGAAAGACTCAGTCCAGTCAGCCATCAACTCAAGGCCTGCTGTGGAAATCACATACACCTTCATGGCAGCATTTAAGGACACCCCCACCTCACCTACCTGCAGGACAGTTGTGCTGAAAATCAAGCCCAGAACTTACTTTTAAGGAGAGAAGAGCTAGAAAAGGGACTGAATTCATATCCTTGATTGATATCTTATGCCAAAATCAGGACCTTGATAGGAATACCTGGGACCCCAAGACCAGGGGTGGGGACATTTGGTTACATGGCCTGCGGATCCTGAAACCCAGATTCCCCTGAATCCGTTGGGCCAGCAGAAGGAGCTCTCTCCTTCTACAGGAGAACAACTTCTAGCCTGGAGGTCTACAAAATGCTCACATGAAGAAGATGATGCTTATATTCGCCTCATGAGCCATCCCTACATCCCCTTGTGGTCTCCAGTACAACAACTAGGGTCAGGCTACAGCACAGCCAAGCCATGGCCTGCTCTGGAAAGAAATCACATATTCACCCAAAGAATTGCAAGACCCAGCAAATATGTACTGAGGGGAATCAGAGAAGGGGATCTTGTGTTGCCAGACTTGGCAAGTGGGAGGGGTGAGCAGACCATATGGAATAAGGGAGAGTTGTTAACATATTCCCATAACTGGGCGGGTCAATGTCCTGACAAGGACACTGGGAGCCAGTCCTAATGCACTGCTGGGAGAGCTCCTGGAAGCTGGTACATGATGATGGCTCACAGTAAATGAGGTAGAGTTGCCAGAACTCCTTTGGCAGAGAGTGGAGGTGGGAGTCAAAGGGCTGAGGTGGGAATGTTAGGATGATTTATTATGTGAGACCAGAACATCCAGCACCTTATACAAAATCTCCCCCATGTCATTCCTTCATAAGACAATAAGAAATGTGCTCCTGAGGGGAGCACCACATTCTTTGAGAAGTTCAGTAGTGGCTGTTCTCTGTAAGTTGGTGCAGTAGGAGAGCTCCTTAGCATCTGTGGAGATAATATGATAGAATGGCAAAGGCCAGGTGGTGGCATTTAACTGACAGGGCAAGGCACAACTAATTAATACAGTGGGCAGTGAAGTTGGGGCGACAACCAGTGTGCATTAACCCGCAGAGATTTATGGCAGTGGCCATGATAATTCTAGAGACAAAATAGGAAGTTGTCTGGGATGTTTCTTGGCATGTAAAACCAGAAAAAAAAAAGAACAAGAAAAAAAAATGATAGTTGGTGATCAGAAACTCAGCTGCTACAGGGATTGAGGATGCTCCACTCAGTTTCCAGAACTAAGCCAGACACTCTATTGATTTATGAGGACAGGTCCCCTCAAGAGAGGACTTTGCAACACCATCACAAGCATCTACAGTATATGTGCCTCAATTCTTCCCCCAAAGGCATTGTTGGCCAGAGTAACTGTGCACCAGGAAAAGGGAAGTACCCAGACCCCATAAGAGCTGTGAGATAGAGAGTCTGAACTGACACTGATACCAGGAGACCTGAAATATCAACATGACCCCTTGTCTACCTGGGGCTTATGGAAGCCAGGTGACAAATGGAGTCCTGACCCAAGTCTGCATCACCAAGGGGTCACTGGATCCACAGACCTACTTTATGGTTATTTTCCTAGTCCCCAAGTACATAATTTGGATGGATACCCTTAATACTTGGTATAGCACTCACATTGGTTTCCTGATCTGCGTTGAAAGATCCTTTATGTGAGAAAAGGCCAAATGAAAGCTCACAGCAATCGTGCGTTCCCTGAGGAATTGCAGAGATAAGAGTCAATGCTGAGGCGTTAAATATTCAAGGGTGGGGATTCCCATTATATCCCAACAATTCACTGAAAAAATCAGCTGGAATATGATGGATGCCAGTGGGCTGCTGTAAACCTAATCAAGCAATACCCCTTATTTCACCTGTTATGCTAGATGTGGTATGTTTACAAGAACAGAACAACACAGCATCTGTCACTTGGTATATTGTACTTGAACTGGCAAGTGTATTCTTTTCAATCCCTGTCAATAAGGAAGATCAATAACAGTTGACTTTTACATAGAAAAGACAGCAGTACAAAAGTTATCTTGCCCTATGTTAACTCTTCTCTCTGTGATAACCTGGTCCACAGGGACCTTGGATTACCTTGATACAGAATATCACAGAATATCACAGTGGTCCAAGTGTATTGACATCATGCTGACTGGATCTGCTAATTTGCCCCTTTGGAGGCATGATGTACTGCATTTGAGGGCACTGCTCTGATCTATTTATAGGATAAATAGATAGGATAAATATGTAGTAAAGCTACATATTTGGGTGGGGCCAAGAGAAAGGATGAGTACTTTGGCAGACCTAGGCTGTGATGAAAGATATCTTGCTGCTAAGGCCATATACCCCAGAAGATCTTGTAGTACTAGAGGTACCCACACATCCTAATAGGAGAAGCACAGTACAGATGCCTAGGATTCTGAAGCATCCTGAAGCAAGGTCAAGTCTTCTGTGGCAGAGAATTGCCTCCTGTTGGAAAATCAGCTTGTGGCGTGTTATTGTGCCTTAGTGGAGACTGAACAACCATGAGACATCAAGTGACTATGAGAACAAAGTTGCCCATCTTTAGTGTATTATCAAATATGCTGAGTCATAAGGTTGGAGTGGCACGGCAACAATATATTTTATGATTTACATTTAAAATTGGGTCTGAACAATTCCAGAGGACACAAGGAAGAAACATGAACAGATGACTTAGAATTCCATGTTAACTACCTCCTTGGACTAATGTCTCTCTCTAAACTTATACTTATGGCTTCATGAATGTTCCAATCAATCAACTGACAGAAGAGAAATTCAGACCTGGTTCACAGATGGGTGGATTAATATGTTTCCGCTTGTGGAAATGGACTGTTATTACACTACAGTAAGACAGGTAGAAGAGAATATTTCCAATGGCTCAGCTCGGAATAGTGCACTTTATAACTATACTTGTACTCCTGGCAGATGTGAATAACTCTTCTGGTTGATCAGAGACCTGGAAGAAATAAGATGGAAAGATCAAAGGAAAGAAAGCTTGAGAAAGAGGTATGTGGGCAAACCAATGAAAACAGCCACAAAATGTGCTAATCTTTGTGTCTCGTTTTAATGCCCAACAGAGATCCCAACAGCAGTCACTTAACAACTAGGTATATAGCGTGACTCATCTGGTGTATATTAGCAGTTCTCTCTACTAGGCTACTTCAGGGCTTGTACAATGGGCTGAATCAAGTGATCATTGGGGCAAAGATGGAGGCTGTGCCTGGGCCCAAGACTGATCTAGCTACTGCCGTTGCCGAATATCCAACTTGCTAGCAGTAGTAATTGACTCTGAGCATTCGAGATAGCACTATTATCAAATTGATCTTCTTCCACTTTAAAGATAATAGCTTTTTTCTTTACCTGAATTGTCTTCTACTCCAGATATGGTCTGTCTTCCTTGATCTTAATTATTTTGCTAGCCCCACCATCCAAGGGCTGGAGAATGCCCAATTTACTGTCATGGGATCGCCCACAACATTACTTCAAACCAAGGGACCTATTTTATGGCCAATGAAATGTGACAAAGGATGTATGACCACAGGACCCACTGTTCCTCTCATAGACTGAATATATAGAAGCAATCACACTAATAGAATAAGGAATGGCATTTAAAAATCTTGGTTGAGGTGCCTGCTCAGGAACACACACACACACACACACACACACAAACACACACACAAATGCCTTTGGGGTTGGGACAGTTGGTCTCCAGGATACAGCATAGGCATTGAATCCATTACCAATTATGATGTTTTGTATCCACTGAGCTACCATATATGGGTCCAGGAACCAAGCAGGCTTATTTCCTCTCACTACCACTCCTGGTGACACGCTTGGAGAATTTATTCTTATCCCTGAAACTCTGGAATAGAGGTCCTGGTTGCCAAGAAGGGAACTCTTCTACTAGTAAGAATTCAATTGAACTTGAGCCTATAACTACCCAGGGTGATGGTGGACTCCACATTTCTGTGGACTGGCGGGCAAAGAAAGGAGTTACAATATTGGAAAAGAAAATTGACCCAAGTACCAGGATTAGGGATGCTGCTATAGAATAGGTACAGGAAGTAATCAATAAGGCTCCTCTTGGTGCCTCCAAGCCCGAAGATAGCTGTAAATGGGCAATTGCAGCAAACACAGTTTGAGATGGGTAAAGCAATTAGGTTCTAGATGACAACCTGGTTCACCTCATTAAGCAATTATCCTAGACTTGCTGAAGTGCTGCTGGCCAAGGTGAGGATCTAGAAGAGTGGTAGGTAAGAGAGATGATTCTTTATTGCATCCCAACACCAGTTGGAGTAGCAGGGATTTTAGTGTCTTCAATCAATCCGCTGTAGTAAGTGTTTTGTTGAGCTTGTTGTCAGCCACACACTATCTTGAAAGACTCTGTGACAGAATGAACTTAATGGACAGCTTAATGGACAGGAGATCATAGAAATGCATGGAGCATCCCATGTGCCCCACTTCACACCCTCTTAGCCCATCTTTTACTTCAGCCATTGTTGTAGGAACCAGGTTCAAGGTGTGACCTGATAGAACCTTGACCCAGGGGCACCACATGGGTCTCACTTTCTGATCAAGGGTTTCTTTGAGCCTGCAGCATGGACACATGCAGGAATCCTCTTGGTACCCATGTATGCAGGGTCTGCAAATATGAGGGCATTTGTGCCCCATGGGCCAATCCTTGACTAATGAGGAAGTATACCAGTTAATAAATGTTACCGTCTTCTGAATCGCAAATGAACAGACCTGAAGCTCATTCTACATATTTCCTTAGAGTGTCCCAGTGGAACTGAATCCCCATTTCTTATAGCAGTGAATGGCTTGCTAAGTCACTTTTATATTGACTTTCCTCTTGTATTAACCAGCTTGGCTGTATAACAAATAACCCCAAACCTTAGCAGTTTAACACAACTACCATTTATTTGGCTTAGAAATCTGTGGGTCATCTGGTCAGTTCTGCTTATCTGGGCCAGGACTGGCTGATGTCAGCTGGGCTCACTCATGCATCTGTGGTTAGTTACTGTGTCACATGGGTACAAGCTGGTGTCGGGTGGCCTCTGCTGGGAAGTCACTTCAGCAGGCTTGTCACCATGGACTCTTATCCTCTGGCAGGCTAACTGGGCTTCTTCACATGGAATTTTCAGAGTTCCAGAACAGCACAAGGAAGTGTACAAACCTTTTGAGGTCTGGGATGGGACTGGTGCAGTGTCACTTCTGGCACATTCTATTGGTCAAAGCAAATGACAAAGTTATCCCAGAGTCAAGGAATGAAGAAATATATTCCATATCTCGATGGAAGGAACTACAAAGTCACATTGCAGAGGAGAGTGGATATAATGAAGGGAATAATTATGACCATTTTTGCAAATATTCAACCACACCTTTCCCTGTTTCACTTTTTGAAGACCACCACTCCCAAAATAAACTGCCCACAACAAGCCCTCATCTCAGGTTGTACTTTCTTGGGAGAACACAGCCTAAGACAGTAGACATTTGAAAAAACAGTCACTTTAATATTTTTTCAGTAAAATTCTGTGATAAGTTCATTTGGATAATGACTTGGTATTGGTAGAGAAGTTCAAAATATTGAAAGTGGATCTGAGTTATGTATATGAACTTCAAGGTTATTGGAAAATTATGAATGCAAATGAAAGATGTCAGGACCATGAGTTGGGAACTATCATCCATGTTTATGACCATGGAAGGCTATACTACTCTTTGTGGTCAATTGTATTGCCAGGTAGATGGAAGAACTGGTAGGTAGGATTTATAGTAGCAAATCCTGTTGGCTCTCACCCCCCAGCAATTCCAGAATCTGACCATTTATCACCACTTCCAAAGCTACTGCCCTGGTATTGGCCACCATCATTTCTTACCTGATTATCACAACAGCCTTCTAACTGGTCTCCCTGCTTGCATCCTTGTCCTCACTCAGTCTATTCTCAACCCAGATGTCAGAGGAATCCTGGTAAAACACTAGGTCAGATCACACAAACCCTCTGCTCACAACTCTCTCATTTTATTCAGGATAAAAGCCAACATTCACCTTGGTTACTTCTCTCCTAAACTCTTTCCCTTCTTTGCTCCAACTACTCTGGTCTCCGGTGCACTAGACACACCCATGTCTTGGGACCTTGCTGCTCACTCCTTCTGGATGCTCTTCCCCTACATGTATCTACCTGGCTCATGCCACATGGCCACCACATTCACAACGCCAAGGGAGTACCATTTCCACTGTAGCATAGACATGTAACAGGTTAGAGATCAGTCAGCCAACCCCATAACTAAGGGGGAAAATTGAGGAGCGGAGAGTTCAAATGACTGCCCCAGGGTCTTGCATATAATTGCAAAAGATATGCTGTTCCACTGACTCTCCATTCCAAGAGATGTTTCTCAGAATAATTTCATTAAGAGAATGAGGGTTTGGGCAACTAATCATCAAGAGAACGTTTTCATCCATATATCCAAATATAACAAGGGTAGGGTCTATTAGAACTGTGATGAGTGGAATGATGGCTGTGTATTTAATCCCACACTGTGTGGGAAGAGGGGCTGGAAACCTTGGCGTTCCCCCTTCAACCTCTGCAAACACTGGAGCTCAGCAGTAGCAATCCCCACGTGCAATGACTGGGGAGAAAAGCCGATCCCAGCCTTGTACTTTGTAACTGTCTCATATTCAATATTCCCTGGCAGGTGCTGAAAATGACTCATTCCCCCTACTCCTCAGAAAATGTCCCTTTCATGTTTCATAAACAACAGCTTTGCTGTGCCATTGTCTCTGTTAGTTATTTTCATAATTCATAATTATCTTAGTTCTTAAAATGTAGACGTACATTTAAAAGCATGATCCAATCGTGCTTGATTGCTGCCACATTGTGTTCAAAGTAATTACCATTCATTTGGCTTTTGAGGCTGTTGAATGAATTTTCCACATGAGATTCCTTAATTTGTACATATTTTATTGCTATAAAATAGGTATTGGCAAGCTGCCTAAACTGTAGCGAAGGCCTTTAATTCCTATCACTATGTGATAAAACAAATTGAGTGCAAACTGAGAAGCTTAAGATAGAACACTCGAAACGGATTTGACTCGTTTTTCTAAACCAAGTTTCCCCAGGTGTGAGACACAGGTAAGACTCAGGTAGCTTAGTTCAGGCTGAGAGCTCAAAATTGTTTTAGCATTCATATAAAAATGGTAATGTCCCTCCATGATGGCAAACCTCTCTCTTCCCAAGATCTATTATTCCTCAGGGAAAGGATGTTTGGAGAGAGAAGGTTATTAACATTTTTCATGCATAGTAAGAGAAATTGAGTTTGCATAAGACAGAGCTGGAAATTTTTGGTCTCTGTAGAGAACCAGGCCAGATGTTCCACCGTAGGCTCTGCCAAGCTGTGTGGCCTTTGGAAATTCTTTAACTTCTCTGACTCTAGTTTCCTCACTTGTAAAATTAAGAGGTTGGAAGACGTGATCTCTAAACTTAATTCCTAATTTGTCATTCTGAGGTGATCAGCATCTTGGATTTAGCCAGGTTCTTTTAACTGAGGCTTTCTCTAGGGTTTAAAAAATTATATCTGCTCTGTTTCTTATCCCCACATTCTAAAAACAGTGTGGTGGGTTGTATTGTGTACCCCAGTTTGGGCCTATACTTGGTCTTGGTCTGCATTCTGGTGGGTGTGGGCTCATTGTAAATAAGATCTCTTAAAGATGCTGTTTCAGTGGAGGTGTGGCCCCACCGAATCAAGTTGGGCTTTAGTCTGGATTATAGGAGTCTCTATAAGCAGAGTGGAAAGTCAGATGGAAAGAGAAGCCACTGGGAGCAGCCAGAAGCTGGAAGTCAATGGAATCCAGAGGAGAAAGGAGATGACATCAATATGTGCATTGCCATGTGACAGAAAAGCCAAGGAACCCCAAAGATTTCCAGCCAGTCAGAAGATACCGACCTTGGGAGGAAGCAAGCATTCTATTCCTGGAAACTGTGAGCCAATAAATTCCTGTGGTAAATTCCTATTGCTATTCCAGAAATTCTTTACTCCATGTGGTCAATGGAAGCTCTTTCTGGCTTCTTCAGATAGATTTCTCACTGTTCTCCAACCCAAAACCTTCCCATAATCTCTGGGATCCTAAGAAAATAACACATGTGTGTCCATGCTAATGCATTTATTGTCCTTGAAATGTCTCCCACTTTTTTTCTGCTTTCCAAGAGCTTTTACCTAGATTTAGAGTAATTGGCATGGCTTCCATGGAGCCATTTCCAATGACATCTGCCCATGGTAATGGATGTCTTTACCAAAGCACTTTTGCACTGAGTTCCATAGTATCCCATGTTGTTTTCTAGTGTTTAATACATATTTTTCTTCTTTCTCCAATTAGCTGTGTATCTTTGAAGAAGAGTTGGTATTATTGTCTTCTTTCTTTGATTTCACACATATTGACAAGTATAGCTGGTATTTAATAGATAGTCATTGATTGATAGGTCTAACATTAATGTTTTTTCATTCACTCATTTATCAAACATTTAATTGGCATACTTTTCACTCCCTCTGAATCCTAGGGGTTGACTAGTCTGGTCTCTTCCATTGACTGCATCCATGTTTCTTTTTGGCATTCTCTCCCCCAAAGTTTCTTTGGTGCAGGCATCTAATTCTACTAGATTATCTCTAAAATAAGCACATCATTCTTCTTAATGTTTCCTTTGAGTATTCACTGTTAGTAGTGAAAGAGAAATGACTTTAAAGAAATCCAAGGTAATCCCAAAATTACATTTGCAAAAGACATAGGATTTCCTAGGTATTATTGTCTGTGGTATTCATGGAAATGTGAAAGGTCTCCTCTCATACTGAATTGGTTTGGTTTCTCGCTTGCAGTCAGCAGAATTCACTCTGGCAAATTTGAGCAGAAAGGGCCTAAGTAATGGGCATTAAATAGCCACAGAGATATTGTCGGAATTAAAGAGACAGACCCTATGTCGAGCTTCTAGGAACAACTCATAGGTCTGGCCTGTTAATGGAGCTGTTGCCCAATTAGGTTTCCAGAACCCAGGCCAATTCTACCACTGCCAGCCTTAGACTTGTTACTTCCGTGATAGTGATGATCTAGCAGTTACTACTGGCCTCCAAAGGAAGAAATGTCTTCACCATCTTGCTTACCAGAAAAGCAAATCCCCCATTAGCAGCCTCCTTGCTACTATGTTCACATCTTCTTCACATGTCTTATGTTCCACTTAGTAGAACATGGGTCCCATGAAGAACCTAGCTGCAAGAAAGTGTGGGTAATATAGTTTTTCCTTTCCAGTCTTTAGAGTTCAAGAAGGCATACAAGGGGGTCAGAGTAGGTATTGAATGAGCAAATCTGAATCAGCCATGCTTAGTGATTTTTATCTTGATTACTTTTTTATGGCAATCAACTTCATCCTATCTTTCCATATCAAAGATCATTCTCTCTGGCAGAGTTGCCCAAAGATAATCTATCTCTTTAATACCCCTAAATGCTGTACTCCAAGTAGAAGGCCAGATTCTTCCTCTATCTTTGACTAGCTCCAAACATAATTATAAAAGTCTATGTTAATTTTCCTAGCATTATTTTTGCGGGCTCAACTTATAATAAGGATTTTAGCTTTCCCATCCTATTCTCGTAGGTTGATACTTTTCTCTTTTATTTTTGGCTTTGGTCATGAGTTCTTTTTATTATTATTTTGGTAGGCATCCTTTTAAAATCATAGTTCCTCTGAGTATTACCTAGGCAATGATACCTATTTTTAAAAATTTACCTCTTCCATTCTTTCTCATAAGAGTTTATTGGATTTTGATCATTCGTTTATTCATTCAGCAAATATTTATTTAGAACCCACCCTGAGCTGACACATTCCTTGTGCTCATAAAGCTTTCAGTCTGGTGGAGGACACAGGCAATTAAAAATAAATGAAACAATGACGAATTCTGATAAGTGTTATGAAGGAATGGTAGAATTTCAGGGAGCACAGAGGACTTCTCTCAGGGATGGTGTCTGGTGCCATTCAAGTTGATGGCCCAAGGGCAAGAAGAGCCAGCCATGTAAAAGTGGAGGTATGTCCACCCAAGTAGAGAGGTCAGCATATGCAAAGGCCTGCGGTAAAGAGAATTGAATGTGTTGGAAGAACTGGAGGATGGCTGGGGTGGATGGAGCAAGTAGTTGGGGCAGGAAGAAAAACAACTGGGCATCTCAGACATCTTTCTTTTAGACCAATTAAGCTTGAACCAGGTATCCAGAGAGTGAAAGACATTTGCCATTGCTAGGGCTTGCCACTGAGGCAGTGTGGTTGGTTGAATTATGGACCCCAACAAACACATGCTCTTAATCTTAACCCTTATATCAGTGGGTGTGAACTCACGTGTAAATAGGACCTTTGGAAGATGTAATTTTTAGTTGAGGTATGGCCAAGTGAACCAGGGTGGTCTTAATCCACATTCCTGGAGGCCTTATAAAGAGAAGAAACCAGAAACCAGATGTCAGAGAAATATGAGAGGAGCTGGATGCTGGAATTTAGCAGAAAACCAGAAGAGCAGAGAAAGGAGAGGACATCACCACATGACAGGAGGCAGAGATGCCGGCCAAGGAAGGCCAGGGATTGCCAGCAGCCAGCACAGAATGCTACAGACTCTGGGAGGAAGCCAGCTTTGCAGATATCTTGATTTTGACTTCTTCTAGACTCCAAATCAGGAGCCAATTCATGCTGGTTGTTTAAGCCAACTCATGGTGTGATAGTTGTTACAGCAGCTTGGCAAACAAAGACAGGCAGCTTTTATTTCTTCCATCCTGGGGAAGTAAATTCCTGTAATAATATAACTGTGATTCCTTATTTATTTTTACCTCACCTAAATTTCCTTCAGTGTGTCTCCCCATTCACTATAGAATGTATTCCTGATTTGATTGTCTTTAAATAAATCATTCCCTTCCGTTGATGTTTTTCAATCTTAAACACTATCCCAACATGACTATGATATCCATAAGGTACTATTTATCATGTTGCGTTATAATCTTAAATTTCACTTTGCTTATTGTCATACCCTAGATGTTAGTTTATAGAAATGCAAGGATTCAAGACAGTTTCCCTTTCATGGCAGAATATCTTGCAGCTGTTGTTTTCTGTAAAACAATGCCTCCCAAACGTAACTTCTGCTGACACATTCAGGACCATGGAGGAGCTTTATGTGCTTGATGTGCACCCGGAATTTGATGGCATACTCCCAAATGTGTGGAAATGTAAAGAAAATAGTCCTTCAGATTGTGTTTTTTGGTAATATTTGTAAACATGTATAAGCAGTAAGTAATGAAATCAGTCAATGATGTAAAAAATTGTTATTTAATGGTAAAATAAGTACATACGGCTAATCTATTTTTAAAATATTGTAATTTATTTTTAATATGAATCATAGTTTTCCTAAATATAGATTTTTTTGGCAAAAAGATGATCAAATACATTCTATTGGAAATAAAAGTACGCCATATTTTACTGCTGAATTGTATAATTTAGTGATATTTAGCATCTATCTCAGGTGTATTTATTATTGCAGATTGCATTTGTTTTATAAATGTCTTTGGTTTGGTAATCTTTACTCTTCAGCCATTATTAATGGAAATGTTTATGGCATTGAACGCTCTCATCATCTGTGTAGAGGTAGATGCTGGTAGATGCTCAACGCAGACGTTTTTTTATCTATCCTGTCTTCTTCCTTATTAAAATGTATCCTTGAGTAGAGTGAACAAGAAAAGGAAAATACCTATGAAATCACAACTCACTGGCACAGCAATAACTTGTAATTGCCACAACTACCATCGGTGGACATGAATGGCTATTCAAAAGAGGCAGTGGCAGAAACGAGCTGGGCTGGGAGGTTGGACAAATCCAGCATGACAGCTCTGAGTTCTTCCCCTTTATCACTCACGGTGGGTATCAAAAATAATGCAAGTGACTGGGAATTCTGGTATTATGAATCCACTCTAACTTGTAAAGTTAAACCAATCCTAAATCTCAGCGGTTCAGGTACAATCAGGAAAAATTTGCTTGTAAACTACGGCACAAGCAATCGTTGAGTTTGCAATTTACACTGCAATAAAGCTGAAACAAACTGCTGAACCCCTTCCAGAGCCACAGGTGTTGGGACGCATTTTATTCCTGGCTCTTGGCACTTGCTGATCCTTTCTTTTGCCCAAAACCTTAGAAAGAGAAATCTTCATGGACATGCCAACATGGATGTTGACAGTGAGTGGAAAGAGCTTTGATGCTGGCCCCCCAATAAACTGCTGATCTTGGCAGAAAAAAGTGGGGCCATATACTTTAGGAGAAGGAGCTGCAGATGTTGAAAAAACATTTCCTACAGTACTTAAATAGAACTCAGTACTGACACAGTGGAGGGCATACATAAGTATCTTTGGTCTTATCTCAACTGTAAATAACTCACTTGTAATCACTTATTGAGTGTCTGTTTTTAGATTGTAAATAACATGCTCATAGGGGTAGCTGTTGTGCTCACCATTTTTAACTTGTAATGCAAAAACTCAAAGGTACTCAGAAGTAGAAAGAACAGAATGAACCCCCCATGTGCCCATCACCCAGCCTCAAAAATTATCAATTTATAGTCAAACTTTTTCATCTCTATTGCCCTATCCAGATAACCATGTATGTTTCAGTCTACATGTCTAAAATATGAGGATTTTTAAAAGTAATGCCATTATTTCATCTTAAGAAATTAACCATAGTTCTTCAGTCCCCCATTGTCTTATAAATATTTTTAAAGAGTTGCTTTGTTTTATGAGGATCTGTTCAAGGTTCATAAATGTTTTCAATCTATAGTTTCTAGCTCCCACTCTTTTAAAATTATGTCCTTTGCAATGTATTTTTTTTAATAAACTCACTCTAGAGTTTCCAACATTCTGGATTTTGCTGATTGCATCTGCATGGCATTGCCAGACATGTTTCTCTGGGTCTTGTGTTTCCTGGAAACTGGTAGAAATTTCTGAGGCTTGCTGTGATTTGGGTTGGAGTTGGGGGTAAGAACACTTCAGAGGTGGTGGTGTTGCCATTTTATCTCCATCCTCTGGCCCAGGGCTGGACATGGAGAGGATTGTTCATGAATATTTGTTGAATGCATGCATGAAGGATTTCTTTCCCTATTATGTTCATGTCTGAACCCCTTGGAGCCTTCCATGCAGTTCTCCCATCTTCCCATGATGTGATAGCTGGCTTAGCCAATGCAGTGTCCAGTTGTACTCGGCACTGTTCATACAGAGATGAAAGTAAAACCCTGGGGATTCTCCACCTTCCGGCAGGGGAAGGCACAATGGCAGTGAAATCTACTTGATGCTATGGGAAAACAAACAGAACAAGGCCTTCAGGTCAGTTTAAGGGAGTATACAAAGACTTCCCAGGGGGAATGGATGCCTGTTTTAAAGGATAACCAGGAGTTATCCAGGGGAAGACTATCTAAGGCAGAGGGACAGTGGGTACAAGGTAAGAGGCTGGGGATGTGCATGTAGTCCCAGGGGCTACAGTGGTGAGTGATGAGCTCAGAAGAGACAGACAGTGGGTGACCTGAAGTCCCAGCTAGGTGATTCTTAAAAAATATACTTTTCATTGAAGTATATCATTCATACTTGAACATGCATAAACAATAACTGTATAGTAAAGGTGTGAACTTACAAAATAAACATGCACAACATCATACAGGGGTCCCATACATCACTCCTCTACCAACACTGAATTGTTGTGAAATGTTTGTTACAAACTATGCAAGAGCACTGTCAAAATATTACTACTAACTATAGTCCCTATCTTACATTAGGTGTATCTT
>PVKH010013187.1:0-16954 GCA_004027955.1 Chaetophractus vellerosus | reverse complement strand
TCTCTTCAAAATTCAGTGAGGAAAGTTAGATTATTTAAGATTATTAAATAAGTTATTTGACAAAAATAACATCATATCTGTATTAGTCAGCCAAAGGGGTGCTAATGCAAAGTACCAGAAATCTGTTGATTTTTATAAAGGGTATTTATTTGGAGTAAAAACTTTCAGTTACAAGGCCCTAAGAGTTCAACTCAAGGTATCATAAGCAGTACTTTCTTACCAAAGCCTGCTGCCATGTGTTGAAGCAAGATGGTAGACTACCTCTGCCTGGTCTCTAGGGCCTTCAGAGCTGCTCTCTTCTCTTCAGCTGCGAATTATCAGGTGAATGGCTCATCTCTTCCCTTTCTGCTTGTTCCTGGCTTCTCCTTTCTGTCACATGGCAGAACCAAAATGACCAAGTTTTTTCCTCTTCCATATCTTCCTCTCTCTTCCTGTGTCTTCTGGAGTGAGTGCCCATTTATATCAGCCCACCAGGGGGTTGGGGACTCAACCCTGACTCGTGCCCTATTGACATGGTCAAATCAAAGCCCTAATCTTACAGATAATTTAATCAAGACATGCCAGCTGAATCTAATGCATTCAAAGGGTATCACACCCAGAGGAATAGATTGATTTACAAACATAATCTCTCTTTGGGGGATTCAAAAATAATCTCAAACTGCCATAATAGCAAAACAAATTTCAGATAGAATACATTTTTTAAATGTACCTTAAATGTACCTTAAAATATCTAGGATAAAATAGATATTTATTAATAAACATATATAGTGTAGCTTTAATTTTTGTCAAAGTCAAAATATGTTTAAGTATGAAAATAATTAAATATTTCTTTTGAAAAATAAAATAATTCATAATTACTGAGGCAACAGCTGTAAACACTTTTCTTATGTAGCACTTCCTGTGAACCAGGCACTTTTAACTCTAACAAATATTAATTCACGTAATCATTAATTATCATTATAGTAAAAGTTTCTAGACCCAAAAGTCATCAAAAATATTTACCAAGAAAATAATAAATTTGTTTACCTACAAATTTAAAAATTGAATATTCAAAAAATTATGTGTCGGGGCCAGCTGTAGCCCAATTGGTAGGGCGCCGGTTTATCACATAGGAGGCCCCGGGTTCGGTTCCCTGGTCCTCCTTGAGCGGGTAGACGGCCTTGAGAAGGCAAGCCGCCATGAGCAGGCAGGCCACCGCACAGTGAGCTGACTTAGCGGGTCACCGCATCAGTGGGAGACAAGCAGACACAGAAGAACGCAAAAATGAACACAGCAAGAACAAGCAGAAAGGGAGGGATATGTAATAAATAAAAAATAAATCTTTAAAAAAAATTATGTGTCAAAGGAAAACCTGGAAAAATGCTTGCAAAAGAAGGATTGGCAAGCACTGTGATAAGGAGACATAACTGTCAGTGCAAGCAAAATCTGGTTGGTGTAATATTTCTGAGTAAAATATGGCAACATGGATCAAGTGTCTTAACATTTTTCATAGCCTTTCAACCATCAATGCCACCTTTAGAATTGTGTCCTGAGGAAAACATCAGACTTGGAGTCAAAAACTGACGTGTGAAGTTGGTCAAAACAATATCACTTACATCAGACAAAAGGAGAAAACCATCTAATATTCCCATATTAATTGAATACTCAAACCTCAGTGCATCTATGGGATTGAAACCTCATATGGCCACGAACAATGATATTTTCTATATCAAATGATAGACTGTTCACTTTTTATGGTTAAATTTAAAATTAGGTTACAAAACAAATACAATGTATATGAAATATTCAATTTTTTGAAAGAGTGAGAGAGAGACAGAGTGTGTGTGTATATGTGTGTTGTGTTCCCTGGGAGTTAGATTATGGACTTTTTCCTTTTCGTTTTGCTCAACTTGGAATGGAGAGAAGGAGTTGAAGTGAACCATCTACAATGAGTACCTTCAAGGTATTCTATGTGGAAACCTCAGACTGGGGATAAGCCAGGTCTAACTTCTTCAGCAAGTAAAGGGGGGCTATGAGTGGAAATGTAATACTATAAAAGGCTGGTACAAACTCAGGTTACCAAGAGCTATGCTTGAAATGTCTGTTTATGTTGGTCATAGAATGTTGTGACTGGACTTTCTCTTCAAGGAAAAGAGATTTGCTCTATAATTTTGGTAAGAACTTATGTCTCATCTGGGTGAGATGAGATTTTATTAATAAGAGCTTTCTCTATAAGAGTTCATAGTTTGTAGTTCTTGATTATTACTTAAGCAATATTGTGGTTAGAGTTAAGAATGAGGCAGTATGTGTAATTCAATGTAAGCACATGTTGGGTAACAATAACTTTATGTCTGTGTGGCATTTGTAAAAATCAATTTTATAATTCTCCATGTGATGCATTCACTCAATTTCCACCCTTTTGTTTTGGTAGCTGACATATTCTTTTGCATTTAGTTGTTTGGTAGCTAATAAAGTTAGCTAATTATACAGTGCTACTGTGCTTGCTTTGCTCAAAATCTACTTAGCAATTATCCACTGGAAAATGATTTTAATTCTCTTTGATGACAATTTCAAATATAACTTCTTTTTCCCAACATTGCTGTGCAATTTCTTATTAGGAATGCTAATCTGAAAACTTAATAAGTAGACAGCTTTCTGTTTTCATAATATCTGCTACTCTAGATGTTTAGACATTCCAAACCCAGGCTTAGCATTGCTTAATACTTCAGACAATTACAAAGAGCAGAGACCTCAAAACTCAGATGCCATGAGGGCATCTGGTAGCTTTCTAGCTGTTGACGATGCAGATAGCAGAGACATGATGTCTGCTATTAAGTCTTAATACGAAATATTACCCCCAAAAAAGACTATTTGATCAGAAAAATTGAATTATTTTTTATAATTTACCAGAAAAAGAATGTGATCTCTTTCAGCAGTTTTTATTTTTCTTAAAGAAAAGCATCTGTGAGCTGAATAGGATAAAATGACAATATATTTTCTATTGTGGTTGATAAATAAAAAATAGTGTTAAACAAATTTCAATTTATGCATTTCAATTATCAAGTCAACTGAGGAGGAAAAGTTCGAAGTGTCGTTTAAATGTGATGCTGCGAATCAATTTTCTTTATAGAAATCATTTTATCAGATCTGTTGGCCTATTTTGCAAATTCAGGTTAGACTTTTCTCTTTCTCTCACCCTTTATATAAATAAACGGCCAGAGCTGGGAAATGTTCAAAAGGCAGAGAGCAGTTGGGAGAAAATAAATCTAAGGATCTGCTTAAGGCTGCACCAAATTATAATTTAGTTAGTTCCTTGGATTTCAGGATGTTGAAAAAAGGAATATGTCAATTAGGAACATTTTGTATTCTTTGTTAAATCTCTGTTAAATGCATTGTGCATTAATGGCTCATTTCCCCTATATCAGAATTCATATGACATATTGCTTTTAGAATTTAGTGCTATAGACATGTTTTTTACTTCAATAGAACTAATACCTTTTCTTTTCCTCTAAAAATGTAAATCATGAAGCCCATTGTATTAACCATTCAGTGACTGAATAGGACTAAATATTTCCCTCTTAAACTGCCCTTGTCCTCCCCCTTCTATATATATTTTTATAAGTCATATATATAATAAAATTACAAGTACAATAAAAAGAATGTAAATACTCCTCTTTGCTCTTATGTCTATTTACTGTATATTTACTTTTGCTGTATAATTCATATTTTTAGGCAGAAAACCTGTAGTTTATAGCATTTTATAACATTTTTTACTCAAGGTTTACCATTAATACACACAAGAACGTGAACGAATCTTGAAGGAATTATGCTGAGTGAAAAAAGCCAATCCCAAAAGTTTACATACCACATAATTCCATTCATGTAGCATTGTTGAAATGACAAAATGATAGATATGGATAACAGATTAGTGGTTGCCAGTAGCCAGAGAAGAATTATTCTCTGCTGGGTGGGTTATGCCTCATTTAAAACTATTTTACTGGTTCCTCTAAGATTTACAAAGTACATATTTAATTAACTGGAGTCTACTTTCAAGTAATATTATCACACTTTACATGTAGTATAAGAACCTTATATACTACCCATTCCTCTCTTCCATTCTTTTTGCTAATTATTGTGATGAATTTTATTCTTTTGTTTGATACAAACAGAATTCATTGTCAATATTTTGGATTTAGATAATCATCTCTTAAAATGATTATAATTCTATTAAAATGGATTTTATATTTATCTTCACTTTCACCATTTTTTGTACTTTTGTATAGATTCACTCAATACAAATTCAAGGTGTCATATTCCTTCTACCTGATAAATATTATTTAACACATTTATAGTGTACTTCTTGCAATGAATTCTTTCAGCTGTTTGTTTGAAAAAACAATTGCTGTCCTTCAATTTTTAGAGCTGTTTCATTTGATACATAATTTCAGATTGACTTTTATTCCTCTATATTTTAAAGATGTCACTCCATTGTTTTCATGGCTTGCATAGTTTCTGATAAGAAATCTTCTGTAATTCTTCACTTTGTTTCTATCTCTGAAACATTTTTCTTCAGTTGCTTTAAGATTTTTACTTCATCAGGGATTTTTTATTCATTTAAATATAATGTGATTATCAGTTTTGTTTACTTTTATTCTGCTTGGTGTTCTTTGAGTTTTTTAGATCTATAGTCTAATATCTTTTATTATTTGTGGACAATTGTCAGCCACTATTCCTTTAAATATTTTTTCTTCTGTTTCCTGTCTCTTTTCCTCAGATTCCAATTACTTTTATGCTAGAACATTTTATCTGTTCCCATAATTCTTAGGTACTATATTCAGGGTTCTATTCCTCTTTCCCTTTATATGTTTCAGTTTGAATAATTTATATTGAACTTCTTTCAAATGCAAGGATTCTTTGGTCAGTTGATTTAAATCTACTGATGTACACATTAAACCTATTATTTATTTCTGTTATATTTCTTTTTCTAGCATTCTTATTTGATTCTTATACTTTCCATCTCTCTGCTCGAATTCCTCATACCTTCATGCATATTTATCTGTCTTTTCTACTGCAGCCTTTAGCACATTAATAAAAATTTTAAATTCCATGTCTGAGAGTTTAATACCTGATTCATATTTAATTCTAATTCTGTTGCTTGTTTGTGATTTGACAGTGTTTTTTCTTTTGTTTAATAAGTCTCATAACTTTTGACTAACAGACAGCATTTGTAGGACAGAATAGACTGAAGTAAATAGGACACAGGACTAGAAATAGGCATACTTTTTCTTCCACTAAGTCTTCATTGTGGGGGTTTGAGTCAATACCTTCAGGAATTAAATTGTGCTTGGGTTTTATCATTGATAAATTACACTTGGCAAACTATTGTCTTCAAATTCCTCTAATGCTGTCTCATGCTTACTGCAGGAGTTCTGTTGTCAGAAGTTTTTCTCAATGTTTCTGTTCCATCCTTAGCATTAGAATTTCCCCTTTGAGACTGCTTTAGAGCCTCTCTCTCTTTCTATCCCCAGCCACTCTCCTTCCCTTTCTCTCGCCCTCTTTTTCCTATTCCAATGGTAGACTTCCTATATCAGTACTTGCTTCCCTGGCTGTTAGGGGGATTGTTTTGTTTTCCTGGTTCAGCTTCGGGTTTTGGCATGCCTACATCCAAAACATGCCTGTTTCTCAGAGGTGGTGCTTTCCCAGTGATCCTGCTCCTGTTAGTGATAGCCAGACTCTGCCTTTATATTTTATGTGGCTTGCACTAGACACAGAGCCCCTCTTCCAGTGGTAGGAGATCATTAATGGCTTTTTCCCAGGTGGTTTTCTGTCTTACCCTAGGAGTAGAGTATTTTTTTCCTGCCTACTTTCCCTGTTATAATGGAAATTAATTTGTGCTCTGGAGGCTGTAGACTTTTCTGCCCTTCCCTGGACAGCTTAAGAATTTTGGGGGGAATGAGGGTTGTCTTTCTTTCTTTTCCTTTTCCTTTCTCTTTTCTTTCATTCAATAGAGAAGATTAGGATCCTGGGGTGGCTGGTTCCTTCCCACTTACCCAGGCCTGCCCCGCTGAGCAGTATTATCTGCATTCTCCTACCCTGTCTCCAATCTTTCTCCCATGCAAGTGCGAGAACTTCCTTTGTGTATAGGTCCTGGGGGTTCAATACTTTCATGCTAGCCATGCTCAACTTTAAAAATCCATTAAAAACATTAGCTGAAATAGTCTTAGTTACTTCTCTGGAATATTTAACTTCCTCCCATACTCTGCTACATGTAAACCAGTGCTCATGCCTCCATTTGCCCTTGGAGGTCCCTGTTTTTCTTTAAATTTCAGCTAGTTGATTGCTCTGCAACCTCTCTCTGTTAGATTTAAGATAAGTAATGACTTTGTAGATTACCTGGCTTTTTCTTGTTTAAGCAGAAGCCACAAGTCCACTCATTCTACTCATTTATTTTTATTTTTTAAAATTTTATTGAAGTATATCATTCATACATGAACATACATAAACAATAAGTGTATAATAAAAGTTGTGAATTTACAAAACAAACATGCATGGCATTATAGAGGGTTCCAATACATCACCCCTCCACCAACACCTTGCATTGTTGTGAAACATTTGTTACAAACTATGCAAGAACATGGTCAAAATATTACTACTAACTATAGTCCATATTACATTTGGTATATTTTTCCCCCAACCCACCCTATTATTTTAAAAAAAATTATGTTTTATTACAGAGGTTGTGAACTTACAAAACAATGTGTAGAATTCTCACACAACCCTCCTTCACCAACACACCACACTGTTGGGATATTTGTTACAGATTATGAGATAATATCATCAGACTTATTAGCAACCATGATCCATATCCTACATTTGGCACACTTTTTCCATACTCGTACATCTGTACCATCAAGTACAATTCTCATCCACCTCTGGGTTCACTGTGTTGTTCATTCCCTAGATAATTCTCCATTACTTTCAATTGACATTTATATCCCTAGACAATCCTTTCCAGCCACAAGCCAGCTGCTACTGACTGTAATGTGTTACCATCAACTCTATCCATTTCCACATTTTTACAGTAAAGTTAATTAAAACTTCTATATACATTAAGCATCAGCAGTCCTTCTCAGCCCTCTTCTTATCTCCTAATAACCTATGCTCTAGGTTTTAACTCCATGCGTTTATTCTTTGTTTTTAGTTCATATTAGTGAGACAGTGCAATATTCATCCTTTTGTGTCTGGCTTACTTCACTAAGCATAATGTCTTCAAGATTCATCCATGTTATCATATGTGTCCCCATTTCATTTCTCACTGCAGCATAGTATTACATCATATGTATATACCATGTTTCATTTATCCATTCATTGGTTGAAGGACACTTGGATTGCTTCCATCATTTGGCAATTGTGAATAATGCCGCTATGAACATCTGTGTGCAGGTGTCCGTGTCACAGTTTTCAGTTCTTCTTGATGTATGCCTAGGAGAGGAATTGCTGGATCATATGGCAGTTCTATATTTAGCTTCCTGAGGAACTGCCAAACTGCCTTCCACAGAGGCTGCACCATTTTACATTCCCACCAACAGTGAAGGAGTGTTCCTATTTCTCCATTTCCTTTCAAGCACTTATTGTCTTCTGTTTTTTTTTTTTAATAATGTCTATTCTATGCAGAGTGAGAGTGTCATTTTGATTTGCATTTCTGTATTAGCCAAAGGGGTGCTGATGTAAAGTACCAGAACTCTGTTGGCTTTTATAAAGGGTATTTATTTGGGGTAGAACCTTACAGTTACTAAAGCTATAAAGAGTCCAACTCAAGGTATAAGAAGTACTTTCTCACCCAAAGTCTGTTGCTATGTGTTGATGCAAGATGGAGGGTGATGTCTGCAAGGGTTCAGCCTTCCTCCTTCCTCTTAAGGCTGTGGTCCCAGCTTCTGATCTCAGCTATAGGCTGGCTTAATGTGTTTCACTCTCCCCAGGACTTGTTTCTTTGCGGGCTCAGCTGCTCTGGTCTCTCCACTAGGTCAGCTGTAGACTATCAGGCTCATCTCTCTCCCCAGGGCTGTGTCTGTGGAGCACTCTCTCTTCCTGCATATCTGCTTCTGTGTGTTCTCCTTCTGTGTGTGTATTTCCATGTTTTATCCCCAAGGGGGCTGGGACACAATGCTGAGTTGCACTCTAATGATGTGATTGGATCAGAGTCCTAATGGTAACAAATTTTAATCAGACATCTCAGCTGAATCTAATACAATCAAAGGGTTATCACACCAGAGGAACTGACCAGTTTACAAATATAAGCTATATTTCTTTTTGGAATTCATAAATAATATGAAACTGCTACAATTTCCCAATAGCTAGAGATATGGAACATTTTTTTCATGTGCTTTTTGACCATTTGTATTTCCTCTTTGGAGAAATGTCTATTTAAATCTTTTGCCCATTTTTTAATTGGATTGCTTGCTCTTTTATTGTTGAGTTGTATGATCTCTTTATATAGAATGGAAATCAAACCCTTATTGGATATGTGATTTCCAAATATTTTCTCCCATTGACCACTGATTTATTTTTATATGTCAATAGAAAGACACTGAAATTTAGGTAATAGAGAATTTTCCTTTATATAAAAATATGCAGAGGCTATTTTATGTCCTTTTATAAAAGCAACAATGTGGATTGATCTCAAATGCATTGTAAGTGAAAGAAGGTAGACTCAAATGTCTACATATTGCAGTACTCCATATATGCCACATTCTTAAATAGGCAAAACCATAGGGACAGATTGTTGAATAAACATGGCCAGTGGCTGGAGGTGGGGAAAGAGTTCTCTACATAAGAACACCAGGATACTTTTTGAGGATGATGAAACATGAAATCTTGAATGTGGTATTGCCCACCTGTCCACGTTCATCAAAACTCGCAGAACAGTACTCCCAAAGGATGATTTTTACTGAATGTCAATTATAACTTAATAATTTTTAGAAAATGTAATAGGCAAAAAAGTGTCAATGATAAAAATAATATCAGGGAAAAGCACAAAAGCCTGTACCTCTACAGTATCCCAACTTTATTCTTATCCCTTTAAGGAACAAAAACTTAGGAATAAATACATTTTAAAATTTTCTTGATGAATATTAAGTATGACCAAGTTAACTTAATATGCCTGGTGAATTTCTAGATATCTTCACTAAATACAAATAGATCATTTGATTATTTAAAAAAAAAGTCACTTGATTCCTTATATTTGTTTAATTTTATTTACTCATGATTCTTACTCTGCTCAATACATGAGAATACATTATTAACACTTCTTGATTTTAGAGTATCCTCTTCAACCACTTACAGGCACTTAACTGCCTCTGTAGTAATCCCCATGTGCTAGAGGTAACAAGACACTTTCTCTCTTCAAGAGTTAAAGTCTCATTGCCTTGCTATGTTACTGTCTTGTGTATATGGAGTTAACTGTTTTCCAGATCCTTTTGAAGGCAGAGGAGTGGATGCTGAAAAATACATCTCCTAGCACCTCAATAAAGCTCTATAATCCATAAGATGAAAAAAATACTACAAAGTTGTACTTGAGGAAAACAAGTCCATGGTATTGCTGAAAGCTGGAATTTCTTTATATTTTTAAAGAATATATTCATATTTATTTATATTATATTTACTTAGCAATATGAAAAAAAAAGGAAATTCTACTTAGTCTCATGGAATAGATACAGATAAACACTGTTACTGAAAGGCATGATCAGTAGGAAAATTCCTAAATCAATATTATATGAGCAAGGCATTATGTGTACAAAAATAAAAGCTTATTGTGAACTTTGTATTATTAATGATTAATAGATAGCTGAGAGCATCATTCAAGAACCATAAAATTCTTCTCTAATTAGATGTAAATCTTACTTTAAAAAGAAAGAAAGAAAATAAGAGCATCTGGCCCAGTTTTCAGTGTTATACTTCACAATAAGAACGATGCAATTGTGTCACTGTGTGGATGTGTAATCCAATTATCAGTGATTAGCTTATGGAAAAAAAGTTATATATTTACATAAGTACCTTGGTATTGATAAACTACTATAATTACTTTTTCAAATGCTGTTTCAAGTAAATGAAAGAGTGATCCTTGGGCTCTATTTGGAAGATGGCGAAAATAATAAACAGGTCAAGAAATAACATTATTTGTGATTAGCTCCAAATAAGATAATGCTGTGTATTTTAAGACTTATTCTCAGGAGGATGGAAGGGAATATATGAGGGCCCAAAAGACTTGGGAAATTATGGCATGTGTCTGTTTAGCAGGTAACTTTCATCAAATAGCATATATGTCATATTACAATCAATAAAAACATAATTTTGCAACAAATAGAATTCGATTTAGATAAGAATTGTCAAAAGGAAGCTGGGTCTCTTCTTGAATTGTTGGATCAAAGTTGAAAAGTGAATGGAAGTTGAGCATATTTTGTTATCCCACCTCTGAGAGTTCAGAATACTACTCTTTGGAACACAAAGAATGAAGTGGGATTGTTGAAAGAAGCTGAAGACTGTGGCCAACTGTTGCTGCCAGAGTGAAGTACTTTATTTTTGACTCTTTGCTGACAAGTATAGCAATCATATAGAAAGGAGGAAATTCCTTCTTTCCCTCTCCTGCCTGTCAATCTCCCACTGCTAGTGCCATCCATTGGCAGAACCTATTAAGATGATAACTGATGAAAGAAAAATATAGTTTACAGAGTTCAGCCAGTGGCATGCAGATAAGTTTAACAACAAACTCTCCAAAAGAAAAAGAAAACAACAAAACCCTGGTCTTAGAGTGTGCCAATTTTCATGGTGTACATGTTTACACCAAAAACAATTTGAAGGGGCCGGCTGGATAGCCCAGTGGATAGGGCGCCGGCATACCACATGGGAGGCCCCGGGTTCGGTTCCCGGGGACCTCTCCTAGTGGGCAGACCACCTTGAGAATGGCAAGCCGCCATGGGCGGGCCAGAGCTGCCGTGGGCAGGGCAAAACGCTGCCACAGACAGGGCAAAAGCCGCCATGAGCAGGGCAGTTCGCCCGCGAATGGAGCGCAGCCAGCCACCCGCGAACTGAGAGCCGGCAGTGAATGGAAGCAGAAGCCGCCCACAAGCGGGGAAAGCCGCGCCTGCGCAGTGACCAGTCTCGGCGCGTCGCCGCAGCAGGGGGGAGGGGAGATATGTTATAAAATAAATAAATCTTTAAAAAAAAAAAAAAACCAAAACAATTTGAAGATATCGATGTGAGGAGACAGTATGCAGGCATTATTCAGATACAATACAGATGCAATCTATGTAAATCACCTCAAAAGCATAGAAGATGATAGTAAAATGTATTAAAATAATTTAGAATTATTTTAAGTACTCCTTTCCTTTATATTTAGTATAATTAATGTTAAGTTTACATAATTAGTTTTCAATAATTAGTGTTTAACAACCAGCTTGCAAAATTCCTGAAAATTTACCAAATCGCTCTTGTAAGTTGACATGGAGCTGGCTCTAGAATACCATTGGGACCCAGCCAGACATCACAAAGCAGAGGACAAGAGAGTGGATTTGGACCAGAGAGACAATAACTTAGTAACGGACACAATTCACCTCAGTAGTTATTCAGTAATTTATATATACCCTTCTATACTTAAAGAATACCTTTATGCTTCTATATAAGAAGAATCAATTAGCCTTTGTGCAAAGATGCTCTCACTTTCACTCCTAAAAGGGTAGATGCAAAATTCTAAAAGTTTGTCTCCATCTCTGATCAGTAATTATACTCCCCTTATTAATTCATAGTCCTAAAATATATGAGTAAATGGAGAATAAATTGTAAAATTAACAAGTCTCAAAAATCCATATATAAAGCAAAAGAGAGAGGAAAAATGGAATTGGTTAATAACGATAGATATGCATGTATGTGTAACAAGCTAAGAAGACAGTAGACATAGCTGCTACAGTCCTTTTTTTCTATAAATGTCCCTGAAGTTGTACTTGATATTTATCACTATCTTATTCTACTTATTTCCCCCAACCAGCACTTTATGTGGCTGTGATTCTTTACCTAGTGATTAACTGAAGATTTGGAATCTTCATTGGCCTTTTCATCCAGAGTGGTTTTTCATTAGCTTCTATCATTGAATAGAGAAGTAATTAGGCATCCCAGAGAATCTCCAGTGCCCACTGTACAGCAAAAACCCACTTTGTCTTTAATAATCAGAAAGTTACCCCATTTTTTGCCTGTTGGCTCAGTGATATAAAGAGCCCAAAATAACTAGGTGGCAGTCTCTGTAATAGCATAAAAGAAATGATATTTGGTGCCTCATAATCCTGCCTAGACTAGTTATAAGTCCCCTTTTTGAGTGACTGCCCCATTCAGCCCTGCCCAGTGCCTAACCTTGACTAGTGAGCTATATGTACCTCCATACAGTTTGGATGGTGAGAGCTGCCTTTAGTTTCTCCAAACAGCCCTTGATGGTTCTCCCAAGGGTGCTGTATTAGTCAGCCAAAGTGGTGCTGATGTAAAGTACCAGAACTCTGTTGGTTTTTATAAAGGGTCTTTTATTTGAGGTAGAAGCTTACAGTTACTAGGCCCTAAAGTGTCCAACTCAAGGTACCATAAGAAGCACTTTCTCACCCAAAGTCTCTTGCTACATGTTGACGCAAGATTGAGGGCAATGTCTGCGAAGGTTCAGCCTTCCTCCTTCCTCTTAAGGCTCCATGGTCCCAGTTTCCAATCTCAGCTGTAGGCTGGCATGAGGCTCCTCACTCTCCCTGGGGCTTGTTTCTTTCCGAGCTCAGCTGCTCTGTTCTCTTCACAAGGTCAGCTGTAGACTATCAGGCTCATCTATCTTCCTGGGGCAGTGCCTGTGGAACACACACTCTTCCTGCGTATCTGCTTTTTTATTTTTCTTTTTTTTGTATCTGCTTTTGTGTTCTCCTTTTCTGTGTATTTACTTCCGTGTTAAAGTCTGTTTTATCCCCACCAAGGGGGTGGGGACTCAACCCTGCACACCCTAATGATGTAGTCAAATAAAAGCCCTAATCTTGATTTAATAAAGTAAAAGTGAAACCTCTGAATCTAATGCAATCTAATACACCCAGAGGAACAGATCAGTTTATAAACACAACCCAATATCTATTTTTGGAATTCATAAACAATATTAAAATGCTACAGGCCCTTAGCCGCCTTCTGCATAATTTACTAGCAAGGCTTGCATCTCCACATGGCATGGGTGATAGGAAGCTGCCCTCAGCAACTCCAAACAGCCCTTGCGACTTTGACTTCTCGCACTTTATAGTTTGAAACTTCCAATCCCTGGCAGCCACAGGAAAGTCCTACCTCTCCCCTCTCTGCCCCTCCTCTGCCCCCATTCTCCCCTTTCACTCTCCAGGGGTTTTGAGCTAACAAAGCTATGTTTTCATGCTTGTTGGCTAGCTGACTGGATGTTTGTGTTTGTGCCTCATCATCTGAACTCTTCCATAACATCCAAAACAGTCTCTGATATGAAATCAGTGGTGCCATTATTGTGTCCCCTGATAAAAGCCTTTCTCCTTTGAGAACTAAGACCCTAAATCAACAATGCCCAAAACTGCTGGGAGAAGTAAAAATTCATTCAATGGATTGTTAGGTGTATTAGTGAGGGGAATTTCACGTCTCGATTCTGGTTCTTGAAGAAAAAGCAGTATATAGTAGTTGCTCATTTAATATGCAATCTGCATTTAGATAGTACCCTGATATTTTAGGACATTTATTTCATGACTAGCACTGTAACTGAAGTTTTAGTTTGCCTTTTTTAAAATAACCATTCATGGATGTCAGTCCAATGATTCTAATGACATGAAAATTGTGGCACTTATTTTATGGTTAGATGAGTTCCTTGGTCATGAGGAATGCTATGTGAAATATTCATGGAATAAGGCATTCCATAAATCCACAGATGATAATGCTGGCAGAAGCATTGTGGACAGGGAAGACACATCTATATTCAATACACATACCTGTTCCACTGACCCAGTGTGTTAGTCAGGGTTCTCTAGGGAAACAGAATCGAGAGGTGATAACTGTAAATAGTACGAGATTTTACAAAACTCTCTCAAGCGACCGTGGGGATGCACAAGTCCAAATTCCACAAGGCAGGTGGCAAACCAGGGACTCCGATGAAGGTCTTTGATGAGTTCCCAGGAGACTCTGGCTGTCTGACCTAGAGATGGGAATTCTCTTTCTGAATGCTAGAATCACTTCTCCTTTTAAGGTCTTCAACTGCTTGGATGAGGCATAACTCATTGCTGATGGCAATCTCCCCAGTTGATTATAGATGCCATCTATACAATCAACTCACTGATGATTAAAATCCATGAAATGACCTTGGATTACAATTGGCTCAGTGCTTGCTTGACCAGACAACTGGGCATCATTACCTGACTGAGTTAACACATTAGGCTAACCATCATACCCAGCAAACACCACGGATAAATAATAAGAAGAAATCTCATTGCCTTCCTCTGCCTTCCAATTTTCCTCTAGTTCCCCCTTTGGACAGGAAGGCAATTTTTAAAGAAAAACTATAGTTTGCATACAATCCAGCAATGCATTGCAAACAATAGAAGAGTGGATTGAAATTTGAGACTCTAGCTTAGAAACCAGAACATTCCATCTGTTAGCTACTCAGCATTTATATGCTACTTGAGTATAGAACACATGTTCATTTATCGAATAGTTACCAAGTACTTACTACGTCTTAGACTTTGTGCCAGGTATCAAGGATGAATTGGTGGTCCAAGCCAGATAATAACCAAATAGTCACCTTGATTGTGTATAATTGCAAACTCAAAGAGACAGATGTCTATGAAAAAAAAATAGTACAACTAATCTGGCATTGACTGAAGGAGGATTTTCTTGAGGACATTTCACTTAACCTGAGAGCTAAAGGAATAGCAAGGGTTAACTAAAGTGGAGATGTGGCTGTAGTGGGGAAGCAGCATTACAGTGGAAGGAACAGCTTATATAAAGGCCCTGTGGTAGAAGTGAGTATGGTAGAGATATGTAGAAATAAGAGAACTGAGTCTGGGCTGCAGAAGTTAAATGGCACGTAAGAGATGAGCCAATTAGGCAGGGTTTAGATCTGGAGTAAATATGTATACTTTTTGCTAAGAAAGAAAAACTCACTGAAGAACTTTAAGGAGATATTTCAGTTTGGATGATTTTTAAATAAATGTTTTACATTTTTGAGGGGCCTGAGTTGATAGAGATCAGTTAATAAGCAATTCAGGTAAGAGGCGAGAGGCTCTGGAGTATTAACAGTGGAGAGGGATATTTAGGAACGAAAATCAACAAACGTTTTTGACAAATTTTTATTAGGGTGATGGTGATGCCAAACATGCTGTTATGGATTGAATTGTGTCCCCTAAAAAGACATGTGCACGTCCTAACTTCTGGGCCTATGAATGTAACCTTATTTGTAAGTAGGATCTTTGAAGATGGGATGCGTTAAGAGGTCAAACTGGTTTAGAGTGTGCCCTAATCCAATATGACTAATATCTTTACAAAGAAAGGACTTTTGGACATACTGAGGCAGAAGGAGAGCCATGTGACTGAGGCAGAGATTAAGTTCTGCTAGAAGCCAAGGAACAGCATAGATTGCTGGCCCCTGTCAGAACCCTAAGATCTCAGAGGAAGCATGGCCTGCTGACACATTGCTTTTGGCCTTCTAGCCTCCAGAAGCGTGAGACAGTAGATTGCTGTTGTTTAAGCCAGCTAGTCTGTGGTACTTTGCTACGGTAATCCTGGTGATCTATGAGAAATGTCTCTTCTCTTTCTGACTTGTGTAAATGGACTTATGTTGGTGTCATTGACTGTGACTAAAAGTGATACAAGAGTGTATCTTGATATCCTTTGATATTTTATATCATCCTAGTAGAGCTATCTATTCAGAGTTTGCTATGAAAAGCACATTTGAAATCAAATAAACCAAACTAAACATATAAACCACAATTTTATTTAAAATGGTAGAGATGTCTGCTTACAGTAACCAACTTTTAAGTTTATACTGTCATCACTTTGTCACTATCCTTCTCATCTCCCAAGTTCTTTGTACTTTTTTTAACACCCTTCCCAATTTTAAAAAATATTCTCAACTGATGTTCTTCTTCATTTCTTTTTTCCCCTTGTTTTCCTTAGTCTCTAAATCAAAACAAGAAATGAATTCGGAGATCATAATAGTCCTCGTCACTTGGGCTAGTTTTTCTCCATTTGGCCTCCTCCACCTTAGAGCCATTCTCGTCCTTTCATGCCACGCTCTGTGTCCTGTAGGCAACCCCCAGCGCTGCTTCCGGGGATCCTTGCCAGGGGCTCTGCCACCCACTGGATGTCACCAGCTGAGAATGGAGTGGGGGAAAGAGAAGCAGCATTTTTCTTCAGGCAGTGGCTGTGCCTGTCCATGAGGCACAGGAAGGCTTTCCTCAGTTTCTATTATTGCCAGTCTCTGGTCGCCTCAATCTCTTTTGTTAATTCAATACTACACATAGTTTCTTCACTAAGAACACTTTGTCTGAATTATGAATATAATTCCGTTTCCTGGTGGGACACTGACTTTTGCTATACCTCAGCTTTGTTGGAGCCAGAATCTAAAGCATTTTCTTTCCCAAATCATTCCTTTTCTGTTCTGTTCATCAGGCTCTACATCAGGAGTAGGCAACCTTTTACTGTAAATTGCCAGATAGTAAAAATTGTAGGCTTTGTCTGCCGTATGGTTTCTGAAACAGCTACACATTTCTACTATTTAGGGGGAAACCACCCATGGACAAATATAAATGAGTAAGTGTGACTGTGTTCCGATAAACTTTATTTACAAAAGCAGATGACAAGCTGGATTTGGCCTCTGAGCCATGGTTTGCCATCTCCTGCTCTAAACCAATTATCATTCAAATAAGCATATATATGCACCCCCCCACACACACACATACACATACAT
>PVKH010013186.1:0-16952 GCA_004027955.1 Chaetophractus vellerosus | reverse complement strand
AAATCAATGAAATCAAAAGCTGATTCTTTGAAAAGATCAACAAAATTGATCAAATTCTACCCAGGCTAACCAAAATGAGATAGAAAGAGAAGACACAAGTTACCAATATCAAAAATGAAAAAAAGGGAAGTAGAGGTGGCTCAAGCAGTTGGGTACCCGCCTACCACATGAGAGGTCCTGGGTTTGGTTCCCGGTGCTTCCTAAAGAAGACGAACAAGACAGTGAGCTGATGCGATGTGCTGGTATGGCAAGCTGACACAATTAGATGAGGCACCTAGACAAACGCAACTAGACAACGTACTTAGATGAAGCAACAAGCAGGCAGCCTATGTGGCTCAAGCGATTGGGTGACTCTCCCACATGGGAGTTCCTAGTTCGGTTTGCGGTGCCTCCTATAAGAAGATGAGCAGACACATAGAGAGCACACAGTGAACAGAGAGCAGACAGCAAACAGAAACAACACGGAGGGGGGAAATAAATTAGTAAAATCTTTTTTTAAAAATGAAAGAAGGGTCATCACTGCTGTATCCACAGACATTAAAAGGATAAGAGAATACTATGAGCAACTATATGCCCATAAACTAATTTAGATTAAATGGACCAATTCCTTAAAATATAAAAACTACCAAAATACACTCAGAAAGAAATAACCTGAATAGACTTCTATTACAAAATTGAATATGTCATTTAAAACTTAAAAAAAAAAAAAATCACTCCATGCCCAGATGGTTTCATGGGTTAATTCTGCCAAATGTTATAAGCGAGAAATAATGTCAATTCTATACAATCTCTTCCAGAAAGCAATGAGGCGGGAACACTTCCTAACTCATTTTATGAAGCCATTACAAGATTAGAAAACTACAGGCCATATTCAGCAATATATGAAAAGGAAAATACATCACAATCATGAGGGGTTCATCCCAGAAATGCAAGGCTAGTTAAACACTTGAAAATTCTCAATGTTTTACCTTACTGTCAGACTAAATAAGAAAATCCATGAATCATCTAAAAGAAATCATTTAACAAAATTCAAAATTCTTTCCAGAAAATAAACTCAGCAAACTAGGAATAAAACGGAACTTCCTTGTCTAATAAAGGACATCCAGGAAATACCTAGAGCTAATATCAATCTCAATGGTGAAAGACTAAATGTTTTCTCCCCATGATTGGGAAAAAGGTAAAGATGCTCTCCCTCATCATTCATATACAACATTGTACTAGAAGTCCTAGCTAGCGCAAAAGCCAGCAAAAAGAAATAAAAGGCTTACAGATTGGAAAGAAAGATATTGCACTGTCTTTAATCACAGATACCATGTAGAAAATCCCAAAGAATCTGCCAAAATAAATAATAAATGAGTTTTGCAAGGTCAAAATACAAGTCAATTGTATGTTTATATGCCAACAATTAACTATTGGAATTTGGAACTTTTAAAAAAACCTACTGATTACAATAGCACCAAAAATGAAGTTCTTAGGTATAAGCCTAGCAAAATATATGGAGGATATGTATGCCAAAAAGTAAAAAATACTAATGAAAGAAACCAAAGATCTAAATAAACAAAGAGATATATTCTTTTCGTGGGCTGGAAGACTCAATAAGGATAAGAGGTAAATTCTTCACAAATGTATCTATAAATTCAATGTAATATCAATAAAAATCCAGTAAGGGAGGAGGTTCTGGAAAGATGGCAACAGATTAGGTCAGACAGGATGCAGCACTCTTATAAAACAGGGGAGGAAGGGCAAAAGCTATCCAAAGAAGCTGCTTTTAGGGATCTGCAGACCAGGAGAGTGCCATGTGCATTATCCATGAAGGACTGGGGACAGAGAGATGAAGAGGCCAAAAGGAAAACCATGAGATAATTGCTCCCATGACTGAACTGAGTCCATCCTCAAGGCAAACCACCTCAGTGAAACTCATGAATGACGGCAGCCAACTGAGAGGGGAACAGGCATATTCCTCCTTGGGAAGAGGGAGGATGAGGAGGTTGTGGAGAGCTGAGTGTGGTTTCTCTTCTGTGAGCTTAAATGGCAGGGTCCAGTATTGAATTGGAGTTCCAACCGGCACAGAAAATCCAGTCGGTGGAAGGTGAAAGATCCACCTCCTTGGGAAGGTTTGCCAATGAGCACCACCTGCTAGCAGGCCAAGAAAGTCAAGGAAGACAAGGTTTGTCTGTTTGTCCCTATTCCCAGGCCCCCATATATCTGGTCTGCACCACATTAGTGAGGTCCTGGCTCTGTTGTGATAACTTAAACAGGGCAATCTTTTTTTTTTAATAAGCCACCTATTTTATTTATTTTTTGATAATATTTTTTAAACATAATTAGATTACATAAATGTTACACAAAAAAATATAGGGATTCCCATACGCCCCACTCCTCACACCTCCCACACCCTCCCACATAAACATCCTTCATTAGTGTGGCACATTCATTGCAATTGAAAAACACATCCCGGGGCTTTATCATTAAGCATGGACCATAGTTCACATTGTAGTCTACACTCTCTCCCACACAGTTCTGCATGTTATGTGATGATATAAAATGGCCTTTATCTGTCATGGCAGTGTCATTCAGGATGATTCCCAAGTCCCGAAAAAGCCCCCATATTACAACTGTTTTTCCCTCTCCCTGCCCCTAGAGCCTCCAGTGGCCACTGGCTCCACGTCAATGTTGTGATTCTTCATAGTATGTCTATAGTAGAATAACAGTAAGTCTACTCTAGTCCATAGTTCTTTCCCCAATCCTGAGGATTCTGGGATGGTGATGTCCACTCAACCTTTTATTGAGAGACGGCTTATATCCCATGAGGAAGATGGATAGTACTATCTTGCTTGGAGTTGCAGACTCTCTCTGTTCCTTGGGATGGTCATTGTACATCATCATCTCCTTGTTAGTTGTCCTGGGTGAGCTGTAGAGTAGGTGTTGACACCAAACGCCAGAGCTATCTGAAAACAGGGCAATCTTAAAGTTTTAGAAAAAATTGGACCAAAAATCAAAGAAGAGCCATGAAACGAAATCACTAGACAAGAGAGAGAAATTGACAAACAGATCTTACACAATGACGGACATGGGACAAGGAAAACATCATCAAAATTTATAAAAGTGTATGGTCTAAAACATGTCATAATGTAAACCATTGACCATGTTTAGTAGCTATGTTTCACTACTAGTTGTATATCAGTTATAACAAAGGTACCATCCACATATAAAAATGTATTAATATGGGGGGGAGGAGGAAAATAGGGGGAAGTCCGGTATATGAGAGTCTCCTGTATTCTGTGTGTGACTTTGCTGTGACCTAAAACTTCTTTGAAAACAAAATGAAAAATAGTGAGACACTGGGGAATGAGTGGGGGAAGGTTCACAGTACAGACAGGACACCAGATATTGTGGTGATGAAAGGAAAAATGTCAGAAAAAAAACACTTTTTAAAAATATTTTTCATTTTTTTAAATTAATCTTTTAATTTAATTTTAGTTTTTTTAAATTTTATGTATTTTATTTCTTATATTTAAACTTATCATTATTGTTTCATTTTCCTATTAATTGTATTCGGCTATTGTAATGGCTTCGTTTTTGAAGAGGCTTTGGATCACAGAAGGGTTACAACTGGGGCAGGGGAGGATCATTGGTGTGGGGTGTCAGTGATGGGGGATGCATGGGAGGAAGTTCACCTGAGCATACATATAAGGTATGTAAAAATGTTCACGGGACATTGTCACAGTGGGTGGAGACTCACACAATAACTGAGAGAAAACTGAATTTCATCCTGGAGAGCTCTGCCATATACTGTACAGGAGCAGCAACAGTCTCCCAAGTGCAGGGGCAGGAACTGGCAAAGGAGGATGATCCACTAGGAGGGGGCCCTTGATATTGACAACTAGGCTTATGAGACTTTGTTCTTGAAATTGAAACTTAGCCTATTGTTATGGGGTGCCTAAGGGTTGACTCCTGAGAGCCTCCTTGTTGCTCAAATGTGGCTTCTTTCTAAGCCAAACAGCATATGAATGCATGACCTTCCCCCCAGCGTGGGACATGACTCCCGGGGATGAGCCTCCCTGGCACCAAGGGATTGCTACCAAGCACCAACTAGCAATGTAACTGGAAAAAGATCTCGAATAAAAGGGGGGAAAGGTAAAGACAAATGAGTTTATAAGACTGAGAGACTTCAAAGTGAGTTGGGAGGTCATCCCAGAGGTAACTCTTGCACACATCTCAGCAGGATCCCATAGACTTCCAAAGTGGCTACTATCCCCAAATAGTGAGGCTCCTGAGGGTTCTGGAGACACCCAGGTCCCATCTATGGTCAGGGCAGATAGCTCCAGAGTTTGGTGCCTTGCCAGTGGGCCCTACTTTGGAGTTTGTGCTCCTGAGAATTACAGAGTTGGACTCAATTATATCTTCCCTGCACATGGCTCATCAGTCCCTTCTATTTAAACCTATACTTGGTGCTGGAGTTTCTAGGTGTACATCCAGAGACTTGAGTACTTGGGCTGTCCGTGTGCCATCTTGGCCCAGAACCTTGGCAGAGTTGCAACACCTACTCTACAGCTCATTGGACTCATCCAGGACAACTGGTGGGGAGATGATTACAGACAACAGCTGTCCCAGGGAATGGAGAGAGTCTGCAGCTGCAGGCAGGATAGTCCCACCCATCTTCCTCATGGGATATAGGCCCCCTCTGAATTAGAGGTTGAGTGGACATCACCATCCCAGAATCCTTGGGATTGGGGGAAGAGCTATGGACTAGAGTGGATATACTGGTATTCTACTATAGACATATTGTGATTCTAGCAATGGAATAAATTAAAATATTGATGTGGAGCCAGTGGCCATTGGAGGCTCTGGGGGCAGGGAGAGGGAAAAACAGTTGTAAATATGGGGGCTTTTTCGGGACTTGGGAATCATCCTGAATGACATTGCAATGACAGATATAGGCCATTTTATATCATCATATAACATGCAGAACTGTGTGGGAGAGAGTGTGGTCTACAATGTGAACTATGGTCCATGCTTAGCGGCAAAGCCCCAAAATGTGTATATCTATTACAGGCGATGTGCCACACTAATGAAGAATGTATATGTGGGAGGTTGTGGGAGGTATGGGAGATGGGGCATATGCGTACCCCTAAAATTTTTGTGCAACATTTATGTAATCAATGTATCTTTAAAAAAATTAATTGAAAAAAAAGAATAGGGAACCCATTCCATCTGTCACCTGTGACAGCATGTTTAACCTCTTTTTCCCTCTTACCTGTTATATGTAACCTATCCACAATACTGTAAATTTTATCTTTTAATTATGTCTCTAATATACCCACTTCTTTCCAGTTTGTTTCAACTACCTGTCATGTGGACTACTAAATGGGGATAAATAATTAAATAATTAATCAAGCACACCCTTTATTCTTTTCTCACAATACCAGGTGCACATAAATTTTAATGCATCATGGGAAAAAATAAATAGGCCATAGTTGTGAGGGTCTATTTCTGAATATTTCTGAGGGTCTATTCAATTCAATTGGTCTGTGTGTCTATTCTTGTGCCAAGGGCGTGTTGTTTTGACCAGTGTAGCTTTGTAGTAGGTTTTGGGATCAGGGAGTGTGTGTCCTCCAAGTTTGTTTTTCATGATCATTTTGGCTTTTGGGGGCAGCATGTCCTTCCAAATAAATTTTTTTACTGTCTTTTTGGAAAAAAAAAAATATGCTCAACATTATTAGCTATTCAGGAAACGTGAATCAAAATTACAATGAGATATCATTTCATGCCTTACAGAATGGCCATTATTTAAAAAAAGAGAAAAGGAAAGAAAACAGAAACCTACAAATAATGGAGAGGATGCAGAGAAATAGGAACACCCCTTCACTGGTGGTGGGAATGTAAAATGGCACAGGTTCTGTGGTAAACAATTTGGCAGTTCCTCAGGAAGTTAAATACAGAACTGCGGTATGATACAGCAATCCCACTACTAAGAATATATTCAGAAGAACCGAAAACAAGGATGCAAACCAAGATCTGAACATCGATGTTCATAGCAGCATTAGTCACAATTAGTCCATCAATTAGTTCATCAGCATTTTGAATGGATAAACAAAATGTGGCATAAACATATGATGTAATACTATTCAGCTGTAAGAAGAAATGAACTTGGAAAGCATATGACAATATGGATGAAGCTTGAGGATATTATGTTGAGTGAAATAAGCCAGACCCAAAAGAACGAATATTTTATGGTTGTATGGTCTCAGTAATATGAACTAAATACAACAATAAACGCATGGAGTTCAACTATAGAGTATAGGCTACTAGGAGATAGAGTATGGGTTGAGAAGGGGAGCTGATGCTGGTTGTATGTAGAATGTTTAATAACGTTGATTGTAAATGTATGGTAATGAATAGAGTTGATGGAAACACATTACAGTGAGTATAACTAACACTGCTGATATATAAATGTGATTGTAGCTGAAAGGGGTAGTCTAGGGAGGTTAATATCAACTGAAAGAAAGCTAGAGGACAACCTAGGGACTATACAACATAGTGATTTTGGTGGTAGATGAGGATTGTGGTTAATATACAAATACAAGAATGTTCCTCTATTACAAGGTGTTAAGAATATGATGTACATGGGGAAAATACAACTGATGTAACTTATAGGCTATAGTTAACTTTAATATTGTAATATTTTTGCAGCAATGACAAAGAAGATACTATATCAATGCTAAGGGTCAATAATAGAAGGGGTATAAGGGGGTATGGGATCTTTCCTTTTGGAGTAATTAAAATGTTCTAAAATGGACTGAAGTGATGACAAGTCTGTGATGAAACTGAGAGCCACTGAGTGTACACTTTGGATGGAATGTACCATATAGCATAGTATACCCTGTGGTAGATGATAGACTTTGGTTAAGAGTACAGATATGAGAATGGTCTCTCATGAACTATAACAAATATATAATACTAATACATGGAGTTAATAATAGGATGGTTTGTGGGGAAAATACACCAAATATAAGCCTATGGTCTATAGATAGCAATATTTTGATGGTGTTCCTATATCATTTGTAACAAATATTTCATAACAATGTAATGTGTTGGTGGTAGGGCAATGTGTAGGAATCCTGTATGGTATACATAATTGTTTTGTACACTCACCACTTCTCTAATAAAAATTTTTTTTAAAGAAAAAAAAAACCCAGTAAGCTTTTTTGGGTAGATATCTATAAACTGATTCAAAACTCATATGTAATGCGAATATTCTCGCTGTCCTGATTTTGTGATAATCAGGGTAGGTTTAAGCATTCACTATATTAGAAACCATGCATGTGTCCCCAGACCTAGTTTTTCTCCCTAGGTCTGGTTTTTAGAATGCTGGTGATAAACCAAGCCTGATTTGTTATATGACCATCCTGTATGGGAACTGACTGTAACTCTATGTATCTTTGGTCAACCTTAAGAGATATAGCAGGGGGACGGATGTGGCTCAAATGGTTGGGCATCTATCTCCCATATGTAGAGACCTGGGTTCGACCCCCAGGACCTCCCGGTAAAAATTTTAAAAAGAAAAATATAAAAGGTGCACGGGCCACCAGGCCCTGTGCGCAGGTGCGCCGCCAGGCCCCATTGAGCCATGCAGCAAGATGATGACGTAACAGGAGAGTGACACAAGGGAGAGCCAATACGAGACATGCCAAAAAACAGGAACTAAGGTGGTGCGGGTGGTAGGACGCCTCTCTCCCACATCGAAGGTTCTGAGGATGGAATCCCGGTGAAGACAGGAGAAGTATGAGAAGAGAGGGCAGGAAACAGACACAGAGAATTGCCCAGTGAATGGACACAAAAACAGCAAAACTGGGGTGGGGGGAAATGGATAAAAGTAAGTAAGTAAATAAATAAATAAATAGATAGGTAAATCTTTAAAAAAAAACATATACAAAGGCAAAGGAACTACAATAGCTAAAGCAGTTCTGAAAATGAAGAACAAAGAAAAAGGATTCCTATGTTCCAATTTCAAGTCTTACTATGAAGCTACAGTAATTAGGACAACATGGTGAAAGTATGTATACACAGATAAATGGAACAGAATAGAGAGTCCAGTAATAGACTCACAAAATATAATCAACTTATTTTTTATAAAGTGCCAAGTGCCGGGTACAGCCTACCGCCTATCCCTGTGACCCACAAATAAACCTGGTGGTTGGGATCAGATGTGTCTAACTGACACTTAGGATGGATAATGAATGTGGGCTGACTCCCTCTTTGGGGAGCCTTGTCAAAAGATGCATCTCCTAGCAGATAACATTCTGTTGTACATTCCGTACCCCTTGGTCCTGAGCATATGTAAACATTCATGGAGACTGCTTGGCTAAGTGTGTGCATTTTATGGCACCTGGCTACCCCACTGCTATATCTATTCCTGGTGGGGAGGGAGTGGGGTCCTTCACTTGCTACACAAGAGGGGTACACATATATCATCTCCCTGCATCAGTTGCAGATCGAAATCCACTGGAATGCCCACTACTGAGGCTGACCTCTTCTCGATGTGAGTAAAAGTGTTTTTCCATCTAGTGCTGTTGTGAGTTGTGCTTTTTCTGGTGACCCCAACATCTGCAAAGCGTGGTTATAACCATTCTCTGAAGGTAGTAACAGGTGTCTTTTCCCTGACACTAATGCATTTCAATGGAGAAAGGAAAATGTTTTTAACAAATGCTAGAACAATTGGACACTATAGGGACACACACACACACAAAAGAACTTTGAAACTTACCTCAAACCTATACAAAAACTAACTCATAGTGTAATTATATAGACCTAAGTATGAAACATAAGATTATAATGCTTCTAGTAGAAAACGTAGGTAAAAATCTGTATGATCTTGGGTTTGGTGATGAGCTTTTAGCTACACCATCAAAAGCATGATCCATGAAAGAAAAAAATTGATAAATTATACTTTACCAAAATTTAAAACTTTTGCTCTGTAAAAGACACTTTCAAGACACTGAAGTTGTCAAGCAAGACAATAAGAGAAAACATTTGCAAATCATATATCTGATAAAGAGCTCATATTCAGAACATATAAAGAACTCTTAACACTCGACAATAAAAAAACAATCTGATTTTTTAAATGTAAAAATATCTGAACAAACATTTCACCAAAACACAGATGAAAATTAGCATATAAAATATTCTAAACATCATTTGTCATTAGATACCATTTCACACCTACAATAATGGTCAAAAATCCAGAAAACTGGCAATACTAAATGCTGGTGAGAATAAAGAACATAAGAAAAGTTCATTCACTGCTGATGGGAATGCAAAATGGTACAGCCACTATGGAAACAGTTTGGCAGGGTCTTAAAATGTTATACCTAGCTTTTCCACAGGCCCCAGAAATCATGCTTTTAAGTATTTACCCAAGCAAATTTTTTTTAAAAATTATGTTCCCACAACAACCTGTATATACAGCTCATCAAAGCTTTGTAGAAGTTTTGTCAAAAACTGGAAGCAAACAAGCAGTCCTTCTACAGGTGAACGGATAAACAAACTGTGGCACATCCATATATTGGAATACTACTCAGTGATAAAAAGGAATGAGCTACTGAATCTTAAATTCATGAATGAATCTTAAGTTCATTTTGCTAAAAAAAAAAAAAAAAAAAGAAGAAGAAGAAAAGCCCATAACAGCCACATGTTGTATGATTGCAGTCATATAACACTCTGGAAAAGGCAAAATACTACAGGATGGAAAAATGTCAGTAGTTGCCAGGGGTTGGAAGAGAGAGTATGATTGACTACAAAGGGGAGGCACAGGGAATTTTTAGAGTGGTGGAATTATTCTATGTTGTAGTATGGTGGCAGATACATAACTTTATGATTGTCAAATCCCAAAGAATCATACACAACATGAAAAGTGAACTTTAATGTATGCAAAAATTTTTCATAACATCAACTGGAATGTTGGGGAATCCCAGGATGGAACTTGGACTATGAAAAACGAAGCTAACTATGTTATAAACAAATAACATAACCTCACTTAAGTAGGGACAGGAAAAAAAAAGGAGCTGACAATTAATTTTTGAAAACAATATTTTGACCGAAGTCTGGAAGGCTAAATTTTAAAAGGAATAGTATATAAATACTGTACCGTAATTGGTAAATTTGTTTCTCATGGGGGTAGGTATTAACAATTCTGAAACTGCTGTTGCATGTACACAGGAATAGAAACAAATAAGTAATCAGATGATAGGTGGCCAGAGTCAGGTCTTCCACTGCCAGAGAGGGAAATTACAGATAAGCAAGGGAGGAAGGCTAGAATGAACCCTGTGACACTAGGTTAGAATAGTGACATTAGTATGAACTCATGTTTATATACAGAGAGAGAGGGATAAGACAGGAGGAGAACGATGAGAAGAGAGGGCAGGAAATGGACACAGAGAGTTGCCCAGTGAATGGACACAAAACCAGCAAAAATGGGGAAAGGGGTAAAAATGGATAAAAGTAAACAAATAAATCCTTTTTAAAAAAGTATAGAGGGGTAAGATACGGACTGTAGTTAGTAGTAATACTTTGACAATGCTCTTTCATAATTTGTTAACAAATGTTTCACAACAATGCAGGGTATTTGTGTGGGGGGGTGATGTGTGGGAGCCCTGTATGATGTTATGCATGTTTGTTATGTAAGTTCACAATGTTTACTGAACACTTGTTGTTTGTGTATGTTCATGTATGAATGACATACTTCAATAAATTTTTTTTTTAAAAAGTAAATGGCAGTGCCCTGAGTTATAGTTACCTCAATGGATGTTTCCTGATGTTATATAGACACTGTCACAGTATCCACCCTTCACTTAAGAAAGTGACTTTCCTTAACAAAGAATTTAAAACACTCCTCCCTTTCCTGAAATAGAGAACAGAAGACGATGCAGTATATTGAGTACTTATATTGGAGAGCCTGTAAGCTCTCGTGTCTTCATTAAAAACATGTTTCTGATTAGTGGCAGGTATTAGCAGAAAACATTAGAACCAGCAACACTCCAAAGCCACAGCATTGCTAAACATGCACCCAAGGAAGACTTTGAGCAAGCACCTAAGCAACAACTCAAGACTTTGTTCAAATAGCAACAGCAGTCCTAATGCAAGGCTGTACAACCAGCCCAGATAGGGGGAAAATGAAAATAATGTAGGATAACCAAGAAATGAATTAGCAGAACTTAGCCAATACAAGAAAAAGTATCCAGACAAACCAGAAGAAATATTATTCACTTAACCTCACAAAGGTTATTCACTAGTTTTTTAGGAGAAATTAGATGTCAACATCAGAATCTCTATATATATTATTTACAGCAGATATAAAAACATATAAAGGGACTGTACATAATGTATATATTCAAATTATGTTTTCTCTGATTAGACAAGAAATATATGTTCATCAATGAACTCCTGGAAAATGTAAAAAAAATTACTCTAAACTTTTCAAATAAAAATAATTACTGCTTGCACTTTTGTATATTTCCTTCCAGGCTTTTTCCTTGTATATATATATTTATATTATACTGTATATACACATTTTAATTTTGTTTTCACATAACACTATTCGGTGACCATTTCCCAAGTCATTTAAAATGTTCTTTGACTATAAGATTGTAAATAACTACATGTTATTCCATCATAAGGATACATATTATTATAAACATTTATGGTATAGTATATTTGAGGGACACCACCTATAAATTACACATGTTGCTTCTGCTCACATTATATTGGCAGAACTTAGATGTGAGGCTTTATTCTGGATAGCTAAAATTCTACCACCATAGAAGAGAAGGGACAGAGAATGGATATTGGGGGGGGGCCTATGAGAGGTCTGTCACTCATTTAGAATGTTTATTTCATAGTGTACATTTAATCACTCTCAGTAATCCTTTTATCTCCTAATCCTAAAATTCTAACATGATGAATACCTCCAAGTTTTGTAGTATAAGATATTGGATATGGAAACTTTAACTGAATATTTTAGTCAAGATTCTGGTGGCCAGAATTGGAAAAGTCAGGTAAGTCATGTAATTTGGAGAATACTGGGTTTTTTTTTTCTTTTTAAAATTAAAAAAATGTTATCTTAACAAGGTTATTTATTTTGAGATGTGTAAATATTACATAAGTATTTTATAAACACCAAACAACTATATAAATATAAATTATTTCAAATTCCTATCCCAAAACTTGTCAACATCTCATCTTCAGATCCCTGTTCCTCTGTAGCCACAATCCAGCTGTCCTAAGCCCAGAAACAGCTTTCTCCCAGAGAACTGTGCAATTCCCATACAACTCTCTGCACAAATTCATCAACAGAACAAATAAATTTGCCAAAAGTCAGGCTCTCCCTCAGCCTGTTCAATGGCTCCCCTTGGCTTTTCACCAAACTCTAGATCATATCATGAGTTACAATATTTCTTAAATTTGCACTCTGATTGTGTTAATTTCACTGTTTGGCACTTGGTTTGGGCCTGTATTTTAAGATCCTTGGAGCCACCTTGGATTGGGATTCTTTAATATTCAATTATTTCCTTCACCTATTAACTCTGGCCCTACCCTCCTTTCCAGAACAAGTCTGAAAATTCAGATCTAGGATTTCTTGGTAGTAGACTGTTTCAATTACCCAACAAATGTGAGGACCTTTTTTCTATCTTGTCTCACAATGTATACTTAACTCCTTTCACCTTTCTCTTTCCTCCCTTTTCTTACGGAAGCCTTTCTTTTCTCCTTTTCTCTGTGTATTCTCTTTTCTATCCTTCAAGTCAATCTAGTGGCTCCCAATGACCATGTACTCATTGCTGATACCCACACAGGGTTCCTTAGCTAAACCACCAAGATTTAACTAATAATGTGCACTACAAAGTATTGCTTCAATAATTCAGGAGCCAAAGGAACAATGCAGAAAATTGTATTATCCAGAGATTGCATGCCCAAGCAAAATATATGTTAAGTAATTCCTCATACAAGTTCCTTATAAAAAATGCCTGACTTCAAAATATTTGCCAAAAAAATGCAGGATGAATAGAAATTTGGGCACTCAAAGGCCTAGGATGTCAGATCAGCAACTACAAAAAATGAATTCCTCAGACCACTGGGAAAACTATGATGGGAAATCTAGCTCCCAAACCATGGGATGACTCTGCCCACTGTTTCTACTGAAATTCCACTATTTGTTGAAACAAACAAGCTTCTTTGCTTTTGTTTTCAGTTTGGGATGTGTGAGAACAATGAGAACAGAATGTCCTGGAGAGTAAAGGGTAGAAATAATCATACAAACAGTTCTGGCTCCCAAACTCATCGCTACAAAAGGTAGACAAAAGAGCAGGGTAGCAACTGAATATGGAATGTAGAGGATAAGGAAATATATCATAAGCTTCATAGCACCCACATGAGCTTCAGTTAGGGGATTCCAAAACTTAGTGGTGTTTCTCTGCATCTTCTGTATATGTCTCCTCAAGGAATTTATTAACAAGGAAGCAGAAGTTACATTAATGATGAACTGGAGAAACGAGCTCAGGACCAACGAGGTCATCAAAGACAAGATATCATCACTGATGTCAAACACTGTGCCATTTATGCCAGTCACAGATTCAGGAAAGGGAGATATCTTGTTGAGCACAACGTACAGAAGAGTTGTGAAGGCAGGAATCAGCACACAGGCCAGCAGCAGTCTGGGAATCTTTAGGGAGAGATTCCATTTCAGCAGGAGAAATATTGAGTTTTGGAAGTTAGTAATCTTCACACAATACAAAGTATTGAGCAAGGTCACAAACCAGAGACCAATAGAGTTCAAAAACATCCAACACAACACAAAAAATTGGGGCATGTAAACTGACCTTCCAACATACTCAGAGATGAAAACGAAGATAATATTCAGTATAAGCAGTCCCAGCATAAGAAGTCTGGTGATGGCCAAGCTGAAGAGGATCCTATCAGAAGAAGAGAGTCTATGCCTTTTGACCCAGTTCTTACACATGACCACTGCAATAAACAGGTTCACAATAAGTCCTACAGAATTCAAAATTACTGAGACAATAACAGAGAAAAAGAATATCCCAAGCATCGCTACACACTGAGGATTCAGCTATTGTGGTGCTGATGGTGGGACAAGAGAAATATTGAAATGTATAAGTAGGCACCAGTGTCCAGCCAAGAGGTCACCTTTTAAAAATTTTCCCCAGCATAGTAAATGAGCCATTAGTAGACTAAGAGCTAGCTGCTTTTACTGGGATGCAAATCTTCCAAGGATTACATTACTACTTCTTCCTTTGTGTCCTGTTTTTCATAGAAAGGTCTAATTAAAGCAAGCTTAGGTGAACCTGGGAATCCACTCCTCCAAGAGGAGGAGGGCTAAAAGGAGGAGTCTTGGCAAGATCAAGGACTTTGAATCCAAATTAGATAGCTCCAGATCATTGTTTCTGTCACTGTTTCTCAGTGAACACAGCTTTTCTTTATAATAACCACAGAATATGGCTGGAATTTCCATATCTCACTTCTATCCCCCCTTCCTGCAACCACCACTCCAACTATATAACCATGGATTAACTGGATACAATTTCTCTCTCCCCTCTAATATATTGCTGTTGCAGCCATTTTCTCCAACTGTCATTCTGGCCATGTCAATACCACGCTTTTATCCCTTAGACCCCTACCACAATTGATATTTATCAATAGACCAAGTGCACAACTCTTATACTTGCTCAAGAAAGCCTTTCCCAATTCCATTCTTTCATGGTGATTCCTTTATTTTGCATTCCCTCATCAGTCACATACATAGATCTGTGCCATTTACTATGCTCTATTTAATTTGCTGTTATTTTTTTGCTTAGAAAATAAATGTCAGCCATTTCACATGTTTTCCTTATAGATCTGGGTTTATGCTTAGAACATGTGGCTGTTTCTTCTTAGGCATTTAACTATCAGAGTACTCTAGTATCAGATGCACAGTAATGCTTTAGTTGTAGTTTTGTGGGTCAAGTAGCTAGGCATCTCATTGCCTGATTTCCTCTGTAATGCTCAGAAAGAACACAGCATGATATGTCTGACAAATTATATTGATGAGGGCCATAGGTGAGTGTGAGAGTGTGACATCTCTTGTCCACTGTGGCAGCTGGGTAAAATCAAGGCACAATCTGGATGCAGCCATATATAGGTTAACAAATCAGCATCAAGGTAAAGTATACAAAGTCTTATTACCAAATCCAAAGAAGGACAGACAAGAAGAAGGAGTTAAGATATGAAGATAACTAGGTCAAGAAGAGGGGAGTAAATTTATGAGGCTTTTTAAGGCAGATGGAAAGAAGGCAAGCCTGGAGGAATTCCATGAGCTGCCATCTAAGCACTTATAGAAATTTTTTATATAAAACTAATGGGCACTGACAGAGGCATATCCAGATGAAACAGGCAAACAGAGAGTGAAAAAAGCAAGGCTATGATTAAAGGGAAGGTTATATTATAGTACAGACTTCTACTTAATTATTTATAAAATAGATCACTGCATTAAAGTTATTAAGTTGAAACATTAAAACACCACATTTAAACAGAATAATATAGAGTATGAATATAGGAGGTAAACGTTCCAAAAAAAGAGGAGGAAATGCAGTACTGGGGCAGTAACAGACACTATCCAGAGTGTGAAAATCCCAGCTACTGTGTTCTTAGTAGCAGGAGGTACTATAATTAAGATGTGATCGAGTTGGTTAGCATGATTAATAAGCTGGTTCTGTCAGAAGTTACTTCTGAAAGGGTCAGTGTGAGAAAAGGTCAACAAACCCTTTCTCCCTCTGCATGAGAATTTGACCTTTGGCTAAACTTTCTAGCTCTGTTCCCCATGGCAATCTGATAAGAGTAAGAGCATCAACTATGTTTCTTGGCAAAAAATGACCCGTTTTGCAAATTGCATCTTGCCCGGAAGGAATGATAAAAATTCTTATGGGGACTCCATGCTTTGGGCTTTCCTGAGGGTAGTAACTCTTCTAAGAGTGGATGTCCCTTGAATCAAACCTGGAAGCTATGTCTATGACATTATGACAAGAGAAATTGGCTCCTGTGGGTCACAAAGCTTTTAATCTAGGGCAGTGTCTGCACTTTCCTTGACATGTAATTCTTCTCCTTGCACTTGAACTGTAAGCAAAAATTCTGGAGAAAAGGGATGACTGATGCTGCCTTGCTGCTAAACTGGGTGCCTGGTGCCACGGGGACCTAAGGTAGCCTTGTAAGTCTAAATGTTTACTAGACCCCAAGAAGGATCACTGGTGGAAAATGTAGTCCTGGGCCCAAACTCTGCTACCTGACAGATCTGTAGGGAAAGTTTCAGGGCAAATAGTCAAAGCCAAAGGAAGATTTAGCATGTTTGAGGAGGAATGAGATCAGTCATGATAAATAGGAATCAAAGAGTTTACATTTTTTCAAGAGTGCTACTACATGGCATCTAGGAAAGCAAGAAAGCAGGAGAGTTCCATTTCTTAGGCTTTTGAGGGTTTACCGTGTTCCCAGCAGTACACCAAGGATCTTAGAGCTCAATCCTTAAAACAAATCCTAGGAGAAAGATGTGGTTATCCCTATTTACAGGTGAGAAAAATGAAAATGGAAAAAATAAAACCTAATAATACCTAATATCCTAGCTAATCAACAGCTAAGTTGGAAGGTCTGAGTCTGAAGCCCTTTCCACAATACTAGGCTGCCCCTCATTGGTTCATTCGTTCAAAAAATTGTTAGCCAGGTACTATGTTAGGTACTGAGGAAACAGAAAATCACCTACAGCACAATTCCTGCCTTCAAAGAACACACAGAATAGTGGGAGAGACAGCTGAATAGACAATATTTTAGATATTATAATAAAGATAATCAAAGGGTGCAATGGGAGTGTGGGGCACCTAACCCAGCCTTGCAGGTTCAGGGAAGTCTTCCTTGAGGAA
>PVKH010013185.1:0-16959 GCA_004027955.1 Chaetophractus vellerosus | reverse complement strand
CTCTCTGTAGTCTAATGCATCTTTAAAAATAAAGAAAAAATATAAAAAATAGAAAAGTACAAGGTATATATCAATATCAATTGCTCTATTTTATATACTATAGCTCTAATTTTTTATCCTCTTTAAAAATGCCTAACATAAGTTGATTTAAAATTTTTATATATTTCCTTAGTAAAATAATTAACTGCACTTTTCCATATATTTCCTAGCTACTTTAGGTATAAAATTTAAGTTAATTTTAACTAATTACCACCATTTAAAAATGATTAGAATACCCCTGAACCTGGAGCATACAAACTGGCCTAGATTTAGGCAGATAACACATATGGCTGTAATTTAGTTTTGATTCTTCTATATTTACATAAATTTAATAATAGTCATCTTGTTTTACTGATCCTTGATAAATGGATTACTGAAATGTTGGCTCTCTATATATGTTTTCCTTATTTGTTTTTAAATGTTTATACCAAATTAATCCTTTAGTAACTGATGGATAATTTGTTTAATTTTGTTTTACTACAAATGCTATAGTAAATATTTGATTTCAAAATAAAAAAATCAGTAGCCAGTAACTTCTTACAATGTTAAGAAATATGTTTGCTTAGATATCAGTACTTTCACAGTAGTAACCTCTCCCCCCAAAAAAGAAAACAAAAAACAAAACTGGAACATAAAAACATCATGCAGAAATTCATTTCAATGAAAATTTAAAAAAATATTCAAAAACACTTTGGTAAGGATGAGTTTCACCCCAGTCCTCAAACTAAAAATTCTCCAGAGGACTCAGGGTTCAACTATGACAAAAGCCCCTGTCCACTTTCCCACACACTGTCCCTCTGATAATCTTCTCCATGAATATGTAGTGCTGGCCCTGGTTTATCTGTTTGCTTTTCTGGCATTCTCATGACTAAGCATGCACCACCATCAGATGTGATGCAACACTCTCTGCTTTTAATCTAGTAAAAGCCTTCTTGCTTAGATTAAAAATTAGTTCTTGCTTCAGCAATATTAAAATAATATCTTAAAGATTTAATAGGTATTAATGTAAGCATTAATTTCCCTCTTTCAGGCTGCTCTATCTTCAATGGTTACATATTGCATGTGAAATTTAGGGATCCAAAAGTTATTTAACAGTTCAAGCAGCCAAATTTGATTTACACTTGGACTTTTGGCTTCTTTATCATTATCTGGTTTGCTACATCTTTGTAAACTTATCAATTTCATTCCATTGTGTTATGATTACAAATAACACATACAAAGCTGTAACCTAGACCTAGATCTCAAATCATAATTTTTCTTCTTCATACAAAAACTGTGGCCATTCCATCACCTTAATGCTGGATGACCTAAAGCTAGCAGAATTGAATGAGAAGTCTATGCCATTTTTGGGTGCTGTTTTCTGAATCAATTTATTCCAGTTATAGATTTAACTGGCTTTTAAAAAATTAACTCAAAAATATTTAATCTTATATCTTAGACTGTATTTTAAGCACAGAAGGATTTCATGCAAAAAAAAGACACACATTTCTCAATTTTATTCTCTTGCCTTTTGCTTTGTAAAGGAGTTGATTATTTTCTATAAAATTCTGGTGTGCACTCTCATGTTATAACTTCAAATTCAGAAGGAACATAGACCATTTCCAAGACATCATATTCAAGTGATTTATCAAATGTTTATGCAGATAACCAACTTGCTATGTAGATTATCTCACTGTCTACTACTTTGGCACTAAGGCAACATAATCTGTTTTCATTTCATGTTATAGCAGGGCCACTTTACATATTATTCATTATAATTAATAACAGCTGCTATACAAATTCTTGCCATAAAAACTTTAACATACTTCACTACGCTGATAGTAAGGAAAGGTAATCCCAATAAAAAGGAATAGGAAATGCAGAGAATATATTGAGACCTCTTTTGGTTACTATATGCATGGAATATTTGTTCCATAATTTGACTTTCAATCAACATGTATCTTTGAATTTAAGGTGAGTACTTTCTAGAGAGCAAAGAGTTGGGTTAAGTGTTATTATCCATTCTGCCAATATTTAACTTTTGACTTTTTAATATTTATAACTCTTAAAGAAACTTTAAGTTACATAAATGTTACATAAAAAATATAGGGATTCCCATATGCCCCACCCTCTCCCCCTCCCACACTTTCCTACATTACCAACATTTTACCTTAGTGGTACATTTGTTACAATTGATGAACACATATTGAAGCATTGCTACTAAACATGGACTATAGATTACATTATAGTTTGCACTCTGTTATAGACATTATTATTCTACGAATGGAAGAACCTTTATTATTGATATAAAGGCAGTAGCTACCAGAGGTTCTGAGAGGAGGGAGAGGGAAGAATAGGTGTATCATGGGGGCATTTTCGGTACATTGGAATTGTCCTGCTTGACATTGCATTGATGGATGCAGGTCACTATACATTTTGTCATAACTTTTGTCTTTTAATACATTTACATTTAAAGTAACTACAGATAATGCAGGACTTTCTTCTCTCATTTTGCAATTTGGTCTCGGTAATTCTTAAACCTATTTTGTCCAATAATTCTTCCTTAATACCTATTTTCTTTTACTTTTCATACAATTTTGAGTTCCTTCTCATTTGTTTCCACGTATATTTTCATAAATATATATACGGAGGAGATTCTGTTTAATAGGAATTAGAGGGGGCATTTGGATTACTGAAAATGGGGAACTCTAAGATAACAATCAAGCACAAGCCAAGGAGAAAGGACAGGCTCAGAAAAGACCATGAGTACCTGCTCTTCATATTGCTTCTGTATGATCTCGATAGGTGGGGTAAACCCTGAAAGAGAATAACAGCTAACACAGAACCAATTTGCAAAGACTTTGAAAGTTGATGTTTTAAATTTGCTTTGATTATTTTTGTGAGCTCCTGGCACTCATGGAAATCTCTGTTATATCACTAGCTGGATGCAAAGTTAAGAAACAGATAGCTCCAGGAATAAATCACAGAATTAATATACCAAAACAGTAAAGTTTACCATGTTCAACAAATGATTACAAGACAAAACAAAAATCAGAAAGAATAAGATAAAATGTCTGAAGCAATCAACAAAAATTTCCCAAATTGATTCACAAGAAAAGACCTTTTTAAAATGATCTTCAATGTGCTCCAGGAGAGAAAGGAAAACAAGAAGAAAGAAGGAAAGGATATTAGGAAAACTGTGAATGATTAAAAACAAGAATCTCAATAACAAGATAGAAATATTACAAAGGAAGCAAACAGCAATACTGCAGGTGGAGATGACAATGAAATGAAAATCCAACAAGATGGCTTCAACAACTGTTTAAAGGTAGGAGAAAAATCAATGAACTAGAAAGCAAGACAACTGAAATGTTTCAGGCTGAAGAGCAGAGACTAAAAATAATACAAAAAAGTGAACAGTGTCTAAAGGTCTTGTGGGTCAATACCACACATATAAATATATGCTTTGCAGGAATCCTAGAAAGAAATTAAAGAGAGAAAGGGATAGAATAAATATAGAAATAAATTATGGCAGAAAATTTCCCAAATTAAATGAAAGATGTTAACAGAGACATGTATTCAAACACCCAATGAACCTAAAACAAGATAAACTCTAAGATAACCATGACCAGACACATAGTTGTAAAACTGTTGAACATCAAGTACAAGGAGAGAATTCTGAAGGCTTGGGAATCCCAATTATATCAAGTGCTTATTTCTCATCAGAAAACAAGGAGTCATGATGGCAGTGGAAAGACATATTTAAAGTGCTGCAAGAAAACAATTGCCCATCACTAATATTATATACAGTGATAATGACATTAAAAATTAGGGAAAGATTAAGGTATTCCCAGAGAAACAAAAAGTGAGGGAGCTCAACAACACTATATGTGGCCTACAGACAATGCTTAAAGGAGTCTTAAAAACTGAAAGGAAAGGACACCAGACAGTGGGTCAAAGCAGCATAAAGACAACCAGTAAAAATAATATAGGTATTTATAAATGCCATTGGAATAATATTGCATTTTAAGATATGTAATACCACTTTTTACTTCCTAAAGTTCCTGAAATGCAAATGAATAAAAAGTAATTTTAAATCTATGGTTAAGAATATACAATGTTTAAAGGTATAATTTGAAAAAAGTACAACAGGTGGAAGGTCAAAAGAAAACAATGGGGCAATGTTTGTTTAAACCATTGAAGATAATTTGGTATCAAATCAAATGATAATTTGTACCACTCATTATGGTACAAAAAATCTAATAAATATGAAAATAGGTATTAATAAAAAATTTAGGGTCAAAAAGGCATAACACAGAAGCAAAATAATACTATTACATAGAAAGATTTGCATTATCATTAGTTACTTTAATATAAATGGATTAAACTTTCCAGTCAAAATACACCAACTCTCAGAAAGGTTAAAAATACATAACCCAACTATGTGCTGTCAAGAAGAAACACACTGTAAATTAAAAATCACAAGTAGATTTAAAGTAAAAATATGTAAAACTATTCCATTCAATTAGTAAAAAGTGAGGTGGTGTAGCTAAACTAATATTAGTTAAATAAGCTTTAAGTTAAAAAAAGTTTCAAGGGAAAAGGACATTATATACAGAAAAAGGGATACTTCAGCAGGAAAACACAATGGTTATACATGTTCTTAAGAAAAGAACACAAATGCATAGATCTGATATTTATATGTTCGAAGGGAAAAATAGATGGTTTTTATTAATCGTAGGAGATGACAACCCATCATTTCCAATAAGTTATAAAACATTTTATCAGATTATCAGTAAGGAAAGAGAGAACATGAATGATACTCTAAACCAACCAAATCTAAGATATATAGTTAGATAGATAGATAGATAGATAGATAGATAGATAGATAAATAGATAGATAGATAGATAGATAAATTCCCCTATCAGCAGGAAAAAAATACATTATTCTATAGTGCACATGAGTCCTTCTCAAGTATGAGTCATATATTATATCACAAAACAAATCTTAATAAATTTAAAAATTTTGAAATCCTACTGTATTTCTTCTGCAACCACAATGGAATAAGGCTAAAAATAAAAAACAGAGGATGAATGATAAAAGTCTTCAATACATGAAAATTGCACAACATATTTTAAAACAACCAATTGGCCAAAGAAGAAATCACAAGGGAAATTAGGAAACATCTTGAGGTGAATGAAAATTAAAACAAAACATACCAAAAATATGGGATTCACAAAGGCAGTGCTGAACAGGAAATTTGTTACTGTAAATACATTAAAAAAGAAGATAAATTTTAAAACAGAGACCAAACCTCACAACTGGAGGTTTGGAGGATCTAAAGTAAGTAGAACTAACTTTACCTGTTAAAAGCAAAAGTAAGGAAATAACCAAGGTTAGAGTTAACATAAATTAAATAAAATGTAAAAGAGCAATAGAGAGAATCAGCAAAGCCAATACAGTCAATATAATTGAAATCACTTTTGCTACACTGACAAAAAAAGTGAAATGATGCAAATAAGTAAAATCAGAAATAAAATGAGAGACACATAAATACCAAACACACAGAAATAAAAATATTATGAGAGGATACTATAAAAAACTATGCACCAAATAAATAGATAATCTAGATGACTTTGACAATTTCATAGAAACACTTAACCTACATTTTACCACATATCTCCCACCACTACACCCTGCACCAATGACCCTTCCCTGCCATATTTTCCAAAAGAGCATTCCCACCATTGTAGTTTCAATGGCATACATACAAGTCCCCAGAGTTCACATTTTTCTTTCTCCAGCCCTCAACCCAGTTCCATGAATAATCCATCCAACTCCTCAAACCTGCTCACACTAACACTCCAGCACCATCAAACCCAATCACATTCTTACACAACCATCACCCCTATCCAATGACAAATCACTCTCTTCTACCTTATCATAGGTTCTATCCAGATAGAACATCAGCTCACCATTCTCTACTCCTTTTATAGTTCCTGGTAAACTATGTTCCAGATACTAGCTGTGAGAGTCCATTCAATATGCTTAGGTCATATCAGTGAGGTCATACAATATGTGTCCTTTGATGACTCACTTACTTCACTCAATATATGTTCTTCAAGATTCATCCATGTTGTTGTGTGTGTCAATATCTCATTCCTTTGTCTAGCTGAGTAACATTCCATTGTATTTATATACCGCATTTTACTTATCCATTCATCTGTTGATGGACACTTGAGCTCCTTCTAAGTTTTGGCAAAAATGAACAAGTCTGCTATGAACATTGGTGAGCATATATATTTGTTCATGTTCCTGATTTCAATTCTTCCAGGTATATATACAGCATGAGATTGCTGAATCATATGGCAATTCTATACATAGCTTCCTGAGGAATCATCAAGCTATCCTCCACAATGGTTGCACCATTCTACATTCCCACCTGCAATGGATGAGTGTTCCCTTTCCTCAACATCCTCTCCAACACTTGTAGTACTTTGTTTTATTAATAGCCACCGGTCAAATGGGTGTAGGATGATATCTCACTGTAGTTTCGATTTCCATTTACCTAATAGCTAGTGATGTTGAGCATCTTTTCATGTGCTTTTTAGCCATTTGCATTTCCTTTTTGGAAAGTGTTTTGATCAAATCACTAGTTCATTTTTAAATGTGTTGTCTTTTTATTTTTGAGATATAGGACTTCTTTGTATATGCTATATATTAGAACCTTATTAGAAAAGTGTTCCCAAATATTTTCTCACATTGAATAGGTTGCCTTTTCACTTTCCTCACAAACACCTTTGAATTGCAAAAGTTTTAATTTTGAGGAGGTCGCATTTATCTATTTTTTCTTTTGTTGATTTTGAGTTTAAAATTTATGAAAACATTTCCTACTACAAGATCTTGAGGATGTTCCCTATATTATCTTCTAACAGTTTTATGGTCTTTTCTCTTATATTTAGGTCTTGGATTCATCTTGAGTTACTTTTTGAATAGGGTATGAGATGGTGATCTGCTCTCATTCTTTTGGATATGGATATCCATTTCTCTCAGCACCATTTGTTGAAAAGGCTATTCTCTCCCAGTTGAATGTGCTTGGTGGCCTTGTTGAATATTGGTTACCGATATATGGGGAGATCTGTATCAGAACTGTCAGTTAGGTTCTGTTGGTCAGTATATCACTCCTTGTGACAATACCAAGCAGTTTTGACCACTGTAGCTTTGTAGTATGCTTTAAAGTCATGTAGTATGATTCCTCATTGTGTATTTTCCTTTTTTAATCTGTTTTGGCTATTTGAGGCCCTTTGTCTTTCAAAATAAATTTCATAATTGACTTTTCTAGTTCAGTAAAAAATGTTGTTGTAATTTTTATTGGGATTGTGTTAAATATGTAAATTTGGGTAGGAGAGATATCTTAATGATGTTTAATCTTCCAACCCATGAATATGGGATATTTTTCCACTTCTTTATTTCTTGTCTGATTTCCTTTAACAGTTTTGTGTAGTTTTCTGTTTACAAGTCTTTTACATATTTAGTTAAATTTATTCCTAGGTATTTGATTATTTAAAACTATTGTAACTCGAATTTTAAAAAAATTCTTCCTCAGATTTTTCATTGTTAGTGCTACTGATTTTTGCTTGTTGATCTTATATCCTGTCACTTTACTGAACTGTTTATCAGCTTCAGAAGTTTTATTGTAGATTTTCTGGGGCTTTCTACATATAAGATCATGTCATATTCAAATAGCGAAATTTTACATCTTCATTTCCAATTTAGATCTCTTTTTTTCTTGCCTAAGTGCTTGAAGTAGTACTTCTAACACAATGTTATATAATAGTGATGACAGTGGGCATACTTAACTTGTTCTAGATCCTAATGGGAAAGCCTTTAGCATTTCACCATTGAGCATGATTTTACCTGTAGGTTTTTCATATATTCCCTTTATCATGTTGAAGAAGTTTCCTTCTATTCCTAACTTTTTAAAAATAGTTTTCATTTATTTATTTTAACTTTTTTTTGTTACATATTCCTCCCCTTTCTGCTTGCTCTTGCTGTGCGTTCATTTTTTTGTTACATATCCCTCCCCTTTCTGTTTGCTCTTGCTGTGTGTTCATTTTTTTTTTTTGTTACATATCCCTCCCTTTCTGCTTGCTCTTGCTGTGTGTTCATTTTTTGTGTTCTTCTATGTCTCCTCTCTCTCCCCCCGCTGTGGCGACACGCCGAGTCAGCTCACTGTGCAGGCACCTTGCCCCACTTGTGGGCAGCTCTGCTTCCATTCCCAGGCAGCTTTTGCTCCATTTGCAGGTGGCTTTGCTCCGTTTGCAGGTGGCTCGCCCTGCCCATGGTGGCTTTGCCCCACCCGTGGTGGCTTTGCCCCACCCATGGTGGCTTTTTACCCTGCCCAGGGTGGCTCTGCCCCACCCACTGTGGCTTTGCCTTCTCAGGCAGTCTGCCCACTCAGAGAGGTCCCCGGGAACTGAACCCGGGGTCTCCTATGTGGTGTACCAGCGCCCTATCCACGGGGCTACAGCCAGCCCCTATTCCTAACTTTTGAAGTGTTTACATCAAGCAAGAAAGCTGTAACTTGTCAAATGATTATTCTGCATCAATTAAGATTATCATGTGATCTTTTTCTTTTTATCTGTTAATGTGATGTATTACACTGATTGATTTTCTTATTTTTAATCATCATGGCATACCAGGGATGAAACACACTAGCTCATGGTTTATAATTTATTTGATGTGTTCTTGAATATAATTAGCAGTATTTTGTAGGGATTTTAGCATCAAAGTTCATTAAAGAGTTTGGTTTATAGTTTTCTTTCCTTGTGACATCTTTATGTGGCTTTGGTATTAGGGTGATGTTGGTACCATACAATGAGTTAGGTTATATTCCCTCTACTCATAATTTTGGAAGGGTTTAAGCAGGATCTGTGTTAGTTTTTCTCTGGAAAGATTGGTAGAATTCACCCATGAATCTATCTGGTCCTGGATTGTCTTAGTGGAAGCTTTTGTTGACTAACTCAATTTTGTTACTTGTGATTGTTCTGTTGAATTCATCAATTCCTTCTTTCATTGATGTAGATTGCTTGTGTGTTTCTAGAAATTCATTCATTTCATTTAAGTTATCCATCTTATTGGCATACAATTTTTCCAAGTATCCTCTTATGGTACTCTTTATTTCTGTTGGATCAGTGGTGCTATGCCCTCTCTCATTTTTTATTTTTTTATTTGAATGTACTTTCTGTTTTACTTTTTTAGTCTAGCTAAGGGTTTGCCAGTTTTATTTATCCTTCCAAGAAACAGATTTTGTTTTCATTAATTCTTTCTAGTGTTTTTCATTCTCAATTTCATTCATTTCTGTTCTATTCCTTTAATTTCCTTCCTTCTGCTTGCTTTAGGATTTCTTTGTTTTTCTTTTTATAGATCTTCCAGGTGTGCAGTAGGCCTTTTATTTTAGCTCTTTCTTCTTTTTATGTGTTGGCATTTAGATCTATAAATTTCCCTCTCAGCACTGATATAGATACCTCCCATAAATTATGTATGTTGTGTTCTCATTTTCACTCTCTTGAGGTAGTTACTGATTTCTCTAGCAATTTCCTCCTTTAGACACTGATTGTTTAAGGATGTGTTGATTAAATTCCATATATTTATGCCTATTTGAATTTTCTACCTTTTATTTATTTATCACTTCATTCCATTGTGGTCAGAAAAAGTGCTTTAATATTTTTAATCTTTCTAAATTTGTTGACACATTTTCCATGATCTAGTATGTGGTCCATCTTGGGGAATGATCCATGTGCACTTGAGAATAATGTATATGCTGCTGCTTTTGCTTTTGATGTTCTATAGAAGTCCATTAGGTCTAGTTACTCTATTGTATTATTCAGGTCTCTATTTCTTTATTGAGCCCTTGTTAAGATGCTCTGTCTAATAGTGACAATAGTGGACTGAAGCTCCCCACTATGATTGTAGAGGCATCTATTTGTCCCCTTAGTTTTACCAGTATTAGCCTCATTTATTGTGTGGTTCCCTGGTTAGAGTATCCCTTGGTAGAGTATCCCTTTTATTAATATATAGTATCCTTTGTCTCTTACTTTAATATCCATTTTAATTATATTATTATAGCTACTCCTGCCCTTTTTGGTTATCGTTTCTGTGTAAAATATTTTTCCAACATTAAAATCTCTTTGCATCCCTGGGTCTAAAATGAGTTTCTTGTAGACAGCATATAGTCAGGGAATATTTTCTTAAGCATTCTGCCATTCTGCATCTTTTAATTGGAGAGTTTTATCAATTAGCATTCAATGTTGTTACTGTCGAGGCAGTATTTACATTAGCCATGTTTTCTTAAGGTTTATTTTTGTCATATTTTTTATTTCTCTTTTTATCCTATTAGTTACTTTTACTAAAAATATTCCTTTCTGCAGTTTCTTACAACCTTCTTTTTCCTTTTTTCCCCTTTCAGCTTGTAGAACTCCATTAAGTATTTCTTGAAGGGAAGGGTTATTGTTGAAACAGTCTCTCAATTTCTGTTTGTCTGTGACTATTTTGAAGTCTCCTTCATTTTTGAATGCCAGCTTTGCTGGATACAGAATTCTTGGCTGGCAGGTTTTTTTTTTCTTTGAACACCTTAACTGTGTCAGACCACTGCCTTCTCACCTCCACTATTTCAGATGAGAAATCAGCACTTAACCTTATTGAATTTCCCTTTTATGTGATGGATCTGTTTTCTCTTTTGTTTTTCAGGATTCTGTCTTTTGCTTGAGCTTTTTACAGTTTGATAAGTATGTGTCCTGGAGTAGGTCTGCTAAGATTTTTTGTGCATAGGTTATGCTGAACTTCCTGGACAAGTATATCCATGTCTCTCATAAGAGTTTAGAAATGTTTGGACATTATTTCCTCCAACACTCCTTCTGTCCCCTCTACCTTCTCTTCACACTCTGGGATGCCCATAATGCATGTGTTGTTAAGTTTCATATTGTCATTCTATTCCTTGAGTCCTTGCTGAAATTTTTCCATTTTTTGACTATGTGTTCTTCTCTCTGTAAAATTTCAGATGTCCTATATTCTACATATCTAATTCTTTCTTCTGCCTATTCAAATCTGCTGGTATGTACTTTCAGTACATTCTTAATTTTTTGCAATGTGTCTTTTAACCCTGAAAGATCTGCTATCCTTTTATATATGTTTACAATTTCTTCTGTATATTCCCTGAGTGTCTTCTTGATATCCTTTATCTTTTCCTTCATTTCATTGAGTTGACTTGGAATATTTGTTTGGGCATCTGTAGCAAGTTGATATTGTTTATGAATTTCAAAAATAGATATTGGATTATGTTTGTAAACTGGTATGTCTGAGATTTCACTTTTCTTTGATTAAATTATGATTAGGGCTTTGATTGGGCAACATCAACAGTGTGTTGAGTCCTTCCTGCTTGGTGGGAGGTGACTCACAGATAAAGTACATGGAAAAGGAGAGAGTTGGAGTTTTGATGTTGGTGTTTGAAACTGGAGCCCAAGAAGTAAGCCCACAGAGGAGGAGAGCAGCTGAGCCTGGAAGGAAACAAGCCCTGGGAATAGAGGAACACAGGAAGCCTGAACCCTCACAGACAGTGGCAGCCATCTTGCTCCAATAAGTGGCAATAGCCTTTGGTGAAGGAAATTAGGCTTTATGGCCTGGTAACTGTAAGCTTCTACCCCAAATAAATACCCTTTATAAAAACCAACTGATTTCTGGAATTTTGCATCAACACCTCTTTGGGTAACTAATACAGCATCCTTGATTAGTTTTTCTACATTGTCTCCTCCTGATTTTAGTTTGTTCATTAGACTGGGTCAGAATTTCTGCTTATCATTCTGGTTTATACTTTTTTGCTGATGTCTAGGGATCTGTTTATGGGCTTGCTCAGTTAATTAGTTTTTCATTCTAATCTAAGATTTTATTTTTCTTTCATTTGGTGTTAGGAGTCATCTTTATCATGTGGTTTCACTTTTTATATATACCTCCCACAATTTCTAGAGGGTGAGTGCAACTTGTTGTTCCCTATTCCAACATCTTGGATATCCCAATATACATCTATAAATATAAGAAGTTAAACAAGAATTAAATGAATCTTACTGAAGAAGAATCAACATTACATCTAGAATTAAGAGATATGAAGACAGGAACATCTTTCATCCTCATCCCAAGAGTTACCATTTCTGTGTCACATAATGGGTCCAGATAGTGACAAAGAGGAAGTAGAGTAGCATTCAGAGAACTTTCACAATCATGTTGACAACTAGTGATTTATATCAACTAAATCAAAATGATGAGTCATACCTTCCAGCATCCTAAAATTCCTTTACATCCATCTCATTCTGTCACTCTACCTTCTTCAAAAATACAGGAAAGTGATTCAATTAAGAGAAGGAGAATGCATTGTCCTAAGAGTCATGTCATTGTCAGAGGAAATGGAATTACTTACACCACCCAGTCTCAAAATGAGTCTGTATGTGGGTGGTGTTATAGGAGTTATCTGCAATTGCTCATGAGAACTCATATTATGAAATAAAAGTAATTACCAAAACATCATACATTGTTCCTGATGCTACTACTAACTAGATAAGGGCTTCAGAGAAGGCCTTTAATCGTGTTTTAATGGAAATAATGGAAATAGAGTCAGTAATTCTTATTACAGGGACTACAATGAGTCATTGTGGGAAAAAACCCTATGTACACAAGAAGCACTACATATAAATTACAGAAGTGAAATATGTAATGAAAGGCATCATATATCCAGAAAGGTTTTACTTCATGACCAAGGAAGCAGTTATTGTATGAACCTTGAAGACATGCTAAATGAAATAAGTCAAACACAAAAGGACAGATATTATATAATTCCACTAATATGTATGGACAGAGTACGTAAATTCATAGAAACAGAATGTTATGGGAGTAACTATTTAGAATAAAACTCAGCTCCCATTTGAAGTTTTGAACGGTTTATTCAAGTGGCCAGGCTCATCACCTTTCCATAGGTGAGAGCATTGAAGCAAGGCTTTAGCTATTTTTTATACTCTTTGTAAGAACTGAAACTAACTTTTAGACAAAGGACTATGCAGGGGTGTTTCTCTTTGTGACTCACATTGTCCGGGGCAACTAGCAAGCCAAGCTCTAAATGTACAGAAGCAGATATTTGCAGTTAGCTGCAGGTAGGAACAGTTTCTAACTATTCTATTCTTGTTAGTCAAGCATAACTTTAGAGCACTGGGAGGCAGTTCCCAGAATTGTACTGAGAAGACAGGTGGAGATTGAGACAGTTCCCAGAAATGTACTGGGAAGGGGTGACTATAATTTTTCTTCATAACACAGAATGTAGAGTACAATTTACCAGAGGCAGAGAGGAAAGGAGGAATGTTGATTTAATGCTAATGCAAACAAGGTATCTGTTTCAATAATAAGTAAGTTCTGGTAAAAAAAATGGTGAAAGTAGTACAATATTGATGATTAAACCTGCTGAATTGTTTGTTTGAGAGGGGTTGCAATAGGAAGCTTTTAATGTGTATATATTTTCCCACAATTTTAAAAAATAGGGATCTGAAAAGACAATGAAATGGGATACATGATCCCAACTATAAATAATAAAGGATGAGAAAATGCCCAGTAGTATATTATTGAGACACATGAAAAAATGTTATACAGTGTTTATGTTTTATATCAATGTGAAATTTCCTAAACTTGATGACTCTACTTAAGGTGGTACATATGAAAATATCCTTGTTCTTAGGAAATGTACATGGAAAATCATATTAGGTGTTTGTATTAGTCAGGGTTCACTAGGGAAATAGAATCAAGAGGAAATATCTGTAAAAAGTATGATATTTTATAAAATTCTCTCACCTGATTCTGGGGATGCACAAGTCCAGATTCCACAGGCAGGTTGCAAACCAGGGGCTCTGCTGAAAGTCTGATGAAGGTCTTTTATGGGTTCCTGGGAGACATTGGTTGTCCAAAAACAAGCTGGTGAATTCTGTCTGAATGCTGAAATCACTTCTCCTTTTAAGATATTCACCTGATTGGATAAAACATCACTCATTGCTGATGGCATTCTCCCTGGTTGATTGTTGACATAATCAGCCATCTATGCAGTAAACTCACTGATGACTAAAGTCCATAAATGCCTTTGTACTGCAGTTAGCACAGTGCTTGCTTGTTGCAATGACTGGGCACAATTACCTGGTCTAGTTGATATATTAACCTATTCATCACAGTGTTCCAGGAAGAAGATGTACACAACCTACACACAACTGTTTAGAAAATAGATAAATTCATAGACATAAGTACAGATAGATAGGTAGGCAGGTAAGTATGTAGGTAAATAGGGAGCATGATGCAGCAAATGGGGCAAAACATTGAGAAGTGTTGGATCTGGGTATCTGGGTAGGTGATTTTGTTTGATGTCTCTGTATGGCTCTGTATTGTTAAAACTGTTATGTAAGCTTCAAAGTATTTTGAAGTGAAATTTTAAAAAAGGAGCATTTACTTTCCACTTGGGATTAATCTTTATTGAAAAGTGCAAATATGGTTTCATTATATTTTGACCTGAATCATCATCCTTTCTGAATAATACTAGTTATTTTGACTTATGGATTGGGGTTCCATTAGCACAATTCCTTCTTCCTTCTTATGAGAATCTCTGAAACAGTCAACAGAAAGCCTGAGGGGGGATGTGCAGTATGGGTAGAGATCTTTCCAGAAATGCTAACATTTTCCTGAGAGAAAGACTGCCTCCCACAAGTTACATGGCCAGAGTATTGTAATCTTCAGATAAGAAATCCAGAAATAATCTATGACCTGGCAGCACAAAGTGAATAGCAATGAAGTAGAAACCAACAATCCTACATTAAAACTTGAGGAGGAAGGCCAAGATTTGCCAATTTGCATCTGTCTCTTGCTGAAAGATTTCCTCAGGCACACTGACTCCCTCTATCCTGGCATTAGTATTAATAGACATAGAGTCTAGGAGGAAAAAAATATGGTCAAATATAGGGTGTGTTGGTTAGGCTAGGTAATGGTGCTCAGTTGTTTGGTCAAGTAAGCACTGAGCTAATTGTAATGCAAGGATATTTTGTGGATTTTAATCATCTGTGAGTTGATTGCATCTATTGTATCTGCAGCTGAGGAGATTGCCTTCAGCAATCAGTGCTATCTCATCCAATCTGTTGATATCTTTAAAAAGATAAGTGGGGCCGGCTCGATAGCCCAGTGGATGGGGTGCTGGCATACCACATGGGAGGCCCCAGGTTCAATTCCCGGGGACCTCTCCTAGTGGGCAGACCGCCTTGAGAATGGCAAGCCACCATGGGTGGGCCAGAGCCACCGTGGGCAGGGCAAGAAGCTGCCACGGGCAAGGCAGGTCACCCGCACACTGAAAGCCAGCCAGCCACCCACGAACTGAAAGCCAGCCGTGAATGGACGCAGAGACCGCCCACAAGTGGGGAAAGCCGTGCCTGCACAGTGACCACTCTCGGCGCGTCGCTGCAGTGGGGGGAAGGGGAGATATGTAATAAAATAAATTAAAAAAAAAAAAAAGATAAGTGATTTCAGCATTCAGAGAGAAAACTCCAGTCTCTACTTCAGATAGCAAGCATCTCTTGGGAAACTCATTGAGGACCTTTACTAGAATTCCTGGCTTGCAGCCTTTCCTATGGAATTTGGACTCATGTATCCCCAAGGTCTTGTGAGGAAGTTTTATAAAACCTCATGCTATTTACAGATACTTCCTGTCATTTCTGTTTCCTTGGAGTACCCAGACTCTTGTACTACAAGTGGTTCTTGAGAAACAGGATCTTAAAAATGGGATTTCTGAATTGGTTCTGGGGTTTTTACAATTGGCTCTCTGGGTATATTCACAGGCACTAATTACTCTCTTTCCAAAAATGAAGATGCCACTGACAATCCATGGTATGAATTGACAATAAAGATACACAAAATATCACCACTGGTTATGACTATTTCCAAGCATATAAGAAGCAAGTCCCTGTGTGAGTAATTTTTTGACACCTTAACAGAGTTTTGTGGACTTAAATGATACAATGATGTTGGTAGGTTTTACTAAATATGTTTGACACAATTATAAAAGAAAAGGATGAAGTGAAGTCTTAAAATGTGCAACCTAAGTGCCACATAAATGATGTAAATGTTTCTATGTGTGCCTTGAAATAAAATCTTCTTTCATGCAGTAGGAGACTTGAGATCTCTGAAATCCACACTCACAGTCTCATTTTGTAAGTGGCAGAGTTAAAACAGAAACTAAAATCTCAACCTTCCAGTTTTTCAGCTATTAAAATGAGGTCATTCATTGGAAAAGAATATGTTTCTGATGATTGGGGTGGTAACATATGGGATGGTGATAATGACAGTTGAGATATTGAAACCCAAAATTCTGCTAAGACTTTGTCAGATAAACCTGTGATAGTATGCCCTGAGGAAATGGCCACAGGGCCTCCAGCATGTCCTAAGAAAAAGGCCACTTGACTTCTAGCCCACCTTGAGGATGACTACCCAAACTCCAGCACGACTTGAGAAAATGACCACCCAACCTCCAGCCTGCCTCAAGGAGTCTGCCACCCAGCCTCTACCTGAAAAGAATAATTCTGTCTCACCAGATAAAACTTCAATGAAATATGCCTTGAGGTAAATGGCTTGCAAGACACTTCTAATGCTCTCATTACCCACTCCTACCACCAGACTTTTCTTCTAGACCTATAACTTGGCTAAAGTCACAACAAGCCCCCAAAGGTGAAGTACAAAGTGTGATCCATGAGAAAGTATGCTTTACTACAAATGAAATGCATGAACATTCTAATTTATATAGGCAAAACCAGGAAAATATGTATGGGAATGAATACATATTTGTGGAAGGAATATAAAGTTGGATAAGGCTGAATTTACTG
>PVKH010013184.1:0-16957 GCA_004027955.1 Chaetophractus vellerosus | reverse complement strand
TCCTGCTATGCTGTCTGGGTTGTAACAAGCTCTCCTGGTTATTCTGATGCACGCTTGATAACTGTTGAGTTTGATAACTGCTGAGAGTAAAAACTTTCAAACTATTCCACAGAGCTGAAGAAGAGGGAGGAATTGGAAGGGACTGATCAAGAAAGTTTCCCAGCCTCTCCCAACCTTATTTCAATTAGGGAAGCCTTGACTTTCTGTTTTACATGACAAGGTTTTATATTGGGTTTGACTAAACAATGTTTGGAAAACCATTAGGGTAGATTTTCTTTGGAGGAGAAAGGCGTTGGTACAGAAAGCTTTCACAGGGTGGCAGTGCCTCTTACTATGTTCACATTATCTGAATTGTGTGGGTCCTGAAATTTGGCTTGAGCAGTAAAGTCAGAGTCTGTCTTTGTCTCAGGGACAGCCTCATGCTAATCAATCAGATTCCTAAGGAACATATGTACAAAGCAGAATCCAGTTATTTTTCAAATTACAATTAGAAACATAAAAATTATGCAGATCTCATGTTGAACTCATCCCATGTCTTCTGACTGTGCACATGTTAAAATTTAGAATTGGGAATATTGTTGTCCAGTGATTGGATGGCCAGTGACACTGATTCAGGCCCCCACCTTCCTTATATTACTACAGGGAAGATATAGAAATAATAGATTGTTACATTGCAAACATAGAATCAGAGGAATGGGAAGTTGCTATTTTCTCCAGGTCATCATGAATTTGTATGAAGCCCCTTGCCAAAAAAACCTAAAAGTTAAAAAGTTCATCATTTACTGGATTGCTGATTGCCCCTAAATTCAGTGTCTCTCTCACCTGAACCGTGTTATATATACCTACTATATATTTCTTTATATTTCTGTTTTTAAATTAATTTCTACGTGATTTTGACAATTATTTCTATAGCTATTTTAATATCATTAATTAAATTTCAATAAGATCTGTGTTTTTATATTTTTCTCCCATGAATTATGTATTGATTTTATTGCTCGCTTTTCTGAGTTCTCCATACAAGATGATGACAAAAATAGGTTACCAAATTATGGGAAGATGGCCTCGGAGTAGGCAGGCAGGGCTCAAATCTTGTCACAAAAACAGCAGAGAAAGAGCCAAAAGTTGTGAGGGACCTGCTTTGGGGGTCAGCAGACAAAGACAGTGCTACACAACTCCCGGAGGGTGAGAGACAGAAAGATGAAGAACCCAAAACATGAATTACTAAACCCTGGTGGAGGCTGGGAAGGGTTCCCCTCCCCCACCCCCAAGATAATAAGCTGTGGTAAAACCCCTTGCTCACTGCAGCCGACTGAGAGGGGAACAGACATCTTCCTCCCTGTCAGCTCTTACAAAAGAAAAAGGAGGGGGAGTTGGGGGGCTTTGCTTCAGTGGATTTTTTTTGGCCAGCAGAGCCCACTTTGAATCTCGACTCTGGCCAGACCAAAACACAGGAAAATGGAGATTGAAACTCCTCCATGGAAAGGTTCATTGACAAGTGCCATCTGCTGGCCATTCTTGAAATTGCATGGACAAAAACTGCTTTTGGTTCCCTTTGTACCCAAACTCCTGGGAGAAAATATGTGCCCCATTAGTGACTCCCTGGCCCAATTTAGATAACTTAAGCTGGACAATTTTAAAGCCTTAGAATTAATTGAACCAAATATCAAAGAAGAGCTGTGAAAAAAACAATAGGCGAGAAAGAGTAATTGGCCATCAGAACAAATTAACCAACATATTCAGATGCCTAGACATCAGCAAAAACTTATAAGTCATACTAGGAAATAGGAAGACATGGCCCAGCAAAAGGAACAAACCAAATATCCTGAAGAGATACAGGATTTAAGACAATTAATCAATGATAATCACACAAGTCTCTTAAATCAATTCATAGAATTTAAAGTAAATATGATTAAAGAGATAAAGGATGTTATGAAGACAGTGAGCATAAAGAACAATTTGAAAGTCTGCAAGGAAAAGTAACAGACCTTATGAGAATGAAAGACACAATGGATAAGATTAAAAATACATTAGAGGGAGTGGCTGTGGCTCAAGCAGTTGAGCACCTGCTTCCCCCATGGGACGTCTCAGGTTTGGTTTCTGGTGCCTACTAAAAAACAAAACAAAACAAGCAAACAGATGAAAAAACCAACTTGGGGCAGCTGATGTGGCTCAGTGGTTGAGCACTGGCTTCCCACATATGAGGTCCCGGGCTCATTCTCAGGCTCCAGTACCAATTATAAAACCACAAACATTAGAGGCACATGAGCAGATCTGAATTGCTTGAAGACAGAATTAGTGATTTCAAAGACAGAACATCTGAACTGGAAAAGACAGAACACAGAGAAGAGAATGGAAAAAATGGAACAGGATCATAGGGAATTCAATGACAATTTGAAATACACAAACGCACACATTATCAGTGCCCCAGAAAGAGAAGAGAATGGAAAAGAGGCAGAAAGAATATTTGAGAAAATAATGACCAAAAACTTCCCAACTCCTTATGAAAGACATAATTATCAATATCCAAGAAGGACAGCACACCCCAAACAGAATAAATCTGAATAGACCTATCCCAAGGCACCTACTATTCAGAATGACAGATATCAGAGATAAAGAGAGGATTCAGAAAGCAGGAAGAATAAAGCAAATCATCACATACAAGGCAATCTCGATAAGCTTAAGTGCCGGCCTCTCATCAGAAACCATAGAGAAGAGAAGAAAGTGATATGATATATTTAAGGTACCGAATGAGAAAAACTGCCAGCCAAGAATTCTGAATCTGGCAAAACTGTCCTTCAAAAATGAGGGTGAGTTCATAGACAAACAAAAACTGATAGACTATGTTACCAAAAGAACAGAATTACAAGAAATACTAAAGGGAGTATTGTAGTCTGAAAGGAAAAAAACAAGAGTGAGAGACTTGGATAAGAGTGCAGAAATGAAGATTATTAGGAAGTGTAAACTAAAGAGTAAGAAGAGTAAGAAGACAGACAAATAGAATGATATGACAACAGAAAACTGGAGGACAAAATGTGTGAAGTAAGTAGTGCCTTTACAGTAATAACTTTGAATGTTCATCACTTGAACTCCCCAATCAAAAGACGCAGACTGATAGAATGGATTAAAAAATATGAGCCATATATATGTTGTCTACAATAGACTCACCTTAGACACAACCAGTTTAAAGGGAAAGGTTGGAAAAAGATTATCCATGCAGACAGTAACCAAAAAAGAGCTGGAGTAGCAACTATATCAGACAAAGTAGATTTTAAATGCAAAACTGTTATAAGGGATGAAGAAGGTCATTGTATATTAATAAAAGGGGGCAATTCACCAAGGAAAAAAAACTAAACTATACTAAATAGTTATTTACCTAATCTGAGTGCCCCAAGATATATAAGGCACAAACTGGGAAAACTGGAGGGAGAAATAGATGTCTCTACAATGATAGTTGGAGACTTCAGTACACCACTCTCTGTATTGGATAGAACATCTGGTCAGAGAGTAAATAAAGAAACAGAGCTTGAATAATATGATAAGTGAACTAGACCTAACAGACAACTATAAAGCATTGCACCCCAAAACAGCAGGTATACATTCTTTTCAAGTGCTTGTGGATCCTTCTCCAAGATAGACTATATGTTGGGTCTCAAGACAAGTCTCAATAAATTTAAAAAGATTGGAATTATACAAAACACTTTCTCTACTCATAATGGAATGAAGCTGGAAATCAATAATGGAAGGAAAAAGGGAAAATTCATAAATATATGGAAATTAAACAATGCACTCTTAATCAGTGTGTAAAAGAAGAAATTTCAAGAGAATTCTGCCAATATCATGAGACAAATCAAAATGAGAGCACAACATATCAAAACCTATGGGACACTGCAAAGGCAGTGTTGAGAGGGAAATTTTTAGCCCTCAATGCTTACATTAATAAAGAAGAAAGCTAAAATTGAAGATTTAACTTCACACCTGGAGGAACTAGAAAAAGAACAGGAATCTAATCCCAAACCAAGCTGAAGGAAAGAAATAGTGAACATCAGAGCACAAATAAATAAAATCAAGAACAAAAAACAATAGAAAGAATCAACAAAATCAGAAGTTGGTTCTTTGAGAAGATCAACAAAATTGACAAACCCTTAGCTAGGCTGAGAAAGTAAAAAAAGAGAGAAAATGCAAATAAATAAAAACAGAAATGAGAGGGGGTACGTTACTACTGACTCTGCAGCTATAAGAGATATCATAAGAGGATACCATGAACAACAGTATGCCAAAAACTAGACAATGCAGATGTGGTGGACAAATCCTAGAAACCCACAAACCTCCGAAACTGACCCTAGAAGAAACAGAAGACCTCAACAAACCAATCACAAGTGAAGAACTGAAATAGTTATCAAAGTCCTCTCAAAGATGAAAAATCAGGGACCAGATGGCTTCACAGGTGAATTCTACCAGTCATTCAAAGACAACCTAATACCGATCTTGCTCAAGCTCTGAAAAATTGAACAGGAAAGAATGCTACCAAACTCATTCTATGAAGCCAACGTGACCCTAATACCAAACCAGAGAAAGATAGTACAAAAAGGAAAATTACAGACCAATATCTCTAATGAATACAGATGCAAAAATCCTCAACAAAATACTTACAAACAAAATCTAAAAGCACATTAAAAGAATTATACACCACGTAAGTGGGTTTTATCACAAGTATGCAAGGGTGGTTCAACACAAGAAAAATCAATTAGTATAATAAACCACATTAAGTTGAAGAGGAAAATTACATGATCCTCTCGACTGATGCAGAAAAGGCATTTGACAAAACACGGCATCCTTTCTTGACAAAAGGCACTCCAAAAGACAGGAATAGAAGGAAGCTTTCTCAATATGTTAAAGTGCATGTATGAAAAACTTATAGCTAGCATTGTATTCAATGATGAAAGAATTAAAGCTCTTTCCTCTTGAGATCGGGAACAAGACAAGGATGCTCACTGTCACCACTGTTATTCAATATTGTGCTAGATGTTCAAGACTTAACAAACCCCTGGTTAGGGCCCATCTGTAAATAGGACCTTTGAAGATGCTATTATTAGTTAAAGTGTGGCCAACTTAAATCATGATAGGCCTTAATCAATATGGCTGAAGTCCTTATAAGCCAAGGACATTGGATATGGAATTGTGAACCAGAAACCAGAAGAAGCCAGAGAATGAGGCAGATTGCCTTGTGACTGAGCCAGAGATACCAGCAAGTTACCATCAGAATGCTGTAGACTTCAGGAGATAGCATGGCCTGTCAAGATCTTGATGATGGATTTCTAACGTCCAAAACTGTGAGGCAATAAATTCTTGTTTTTTAAAGCCAATCAGTTTGTGGTATTTGTCATAGGAGCTCTGGCAAACTAAGACATGTGAATTGGTATAGAACTGGCTTTGCAGCTACTCTTTTTACTTAGAATATGTGTTTTGGGTAGCTTTGGAAAGAGACTGATGGAGATTATTATGGAGGGGAGATGACTTTTTCCACCAAATCATGATCTTGTTGATAAAGGAGAAGTTCAATTTAAACAGTCCAAGGAACAGTAGGAGGAAAAGACGTGTGCCCAAAGTTAAAGTGAACTCTGTTATGTGGAGCTTCCTGGTGAATGAGAAGATGAAATGGGAGTCATTTGGGTATCATGGGGTTTTTTCCCTGACTCCTTCTGGGCATATATTTAGATGTGAAGCACTGCTAACTTGGATGGATATTTTTGGGTACAGTCATTATTCTTTCCCTGGTGCTATTTGATTAAATATTAAATATGTTTTAAATATATATATTAGATACACAAGGTATGAAATTCAAAGACAGAAAATCTATAGAGTGAAAGTCTCTCTTTCCCCCTTATTCCTCAGTTGTTCTACTTAACCTCTACAGAACCAATCACCTCTGCTGTTTTTTGTGTAGCCTTCTAGAATTGTTTTGCTCTGTGTGTGTGTGTGTGTGTGTGTGTAGCAAATATTAACATAACACATTTCTATGCTTTGCTTTATTTCCCTTATAGAACTTCTCAAAGTTTGTCCCATGAATAGAAGTGCCTCCTTTTTTACTACTATACAGTATTTCATTGTTTGGAGTTTCTAAACTTTAAGTGGTCAGGTCCTCTATTAACAAAGATTAGGTAATTTCTAATCTTTTGCAACACTGGTTATTTTCAGTGTAAATTGCCCTTGGGACTCTGGATCTTCTGTGTGGTCTCTGATTCTTTGCAGGAGCTTTATATCCTTCTGGGTCTTCAGCAGGGACTGATAAAGATCAGAAAGAATTAGGTCAGGTTTGTGTCAGGAAGTTGCTTGATCTCAATTTTCTCGGATGGCTATTTTTAGCTTTTGAACAGTAATCATAGTAAGAAATCTTTGTATCTTGCCCTAGACATTCTTCTTTTAGAAGATTGAAGTAGTCCTCTTTAAACGGTTCAAGAAATGCAGTTTGCTAACAGTTCAGTGAGTTGATTAAGGACTTTGAGTGCTTATTTCTAGGAGTAAGTGTTTATGTTCAAAGAGTTCTATCTGCTTTCTTCTTTCCAGATTTATTTTTGTGAAATGCATGCATATTTGGAAAATTATATGTAAGGCATATGTTTTCTTAAATGCATAGTTACCTATTTCTTTGTCCTATTCTCTGAAGACAATTCTGGGAGCTAGTAGTTCAGTTTTACAAAGAAAACATTACCTCATCATCTGATTTTTTCTGTCACCCATTAATTTTAAGAATGTTTAGCGATTTCAGGGAAAGAGTACTGTATTTAGTATTAGTGAGCAAAAATTATATGAGAAATGGTATCAGCAAGGCAATCAAGTGGAAAGTTAGTAGAAATGTATAGGTAAGTTATCTGGTCCATTCCGTTTTTCTGACTCAATATCACTAACTCAGAGGTAACGAAATTGCTGCAATGTAGCAAATAATCTGAAGAAAATAATGCTGCAAATTCTTTGGGAAGTGATTTTAGAATTTAATATTTTCCCTCCAAGAGATTTATGACCTGACATTGAGAATTATTAAGACTCAGATCCAAATACTTAGTTCATTTCCTCTTGCTCAGCTTTTAGTAAAAATGTGGAACACACTAACCCAGATAATGGTTAGTCAAGCTTAGGATTCAAGATTTGATATCCCTGTCACCATGTGTGAACTTTGGATTTTAATATATTCAAATGCTTTTGTAATGTGTTATGTGTTAGGTGAAAAAATTATTACACATGCCAACAGTTTAATTTAAAATGCTACTGTTGAATATTTTATAAATCACTGGAATAATAACATTCCTTAATGAACATTAGAAAGTTTCTGCTTTCTTTCTTTGCTTAATCATGTGTCCTGTGTTATTTTTAATACACTACATCAGTTTACCCTTTTGTGTTAAGTATTTCATATTAAAATAGAAAATAATCAACCAACTAAATTGAACTGCAATCACATTCACTTGGGGAATTTTATTTTAGTCATTCAATACATTTTTGGAGGAATTTCAGAGATCTACATTGGTTAATTTGAATCTATAATTGGGCTACATAAAAAATTAAAGTTAATCTAAGTGGACAGAATCAATACCCTTCTGAATTTAATTAGATGGCCAGCATCCAAGCAAGAGATTATTCTTTTTTACTATCTTCCTATCCTCTTTTCCTTACAGGGTGAAATAATTCCTTTGCCAAAGTATGTTGGACAGTTCCCTGGTGACAGATTCTATAGAAACTGGTAGCTATGGTGTTAAAAACATGCGACAGAGGGGAGGGAAATGTGGGTGAGTTGACAGTTGTATTATGACCATCATATTATGGGGATGGTAATATGCTTTCCATATCTCCACATCACAGCCCAGCCACGGAGACAAACTTATATTTGCAATGGATTTGCAGCGACTGTTTCTAAACTAAACCTATAAAACAGGATGGTGTTTCAGCCTGAAGAATTACAGGACAGAAAGAAATTCCAGGACAAAAAGACAGAAAAAGTGGGAAAATAATAAATTAGAATGAACTTGCAGTTTGAGGATCCTAATATCTATAGTTCTGGTGATATGGAATGCCTTTAAATGTGGTAATAAATTGAAGCTGAGGGTTTTTTTCAGGTAATAACTTTCTCTTTTTTTCTGTTGAAGCATCTGTAAGATACCTAAAGGAGTTTCAGATGGACTGGATGGTATAACCTTCAACTGTCTTCATGTTAAATGCCATAAACAGGTTTTTATGTTATTGAGGAGTAGGTTATTTGCATTATTTTAAGAAGATGTTTTGACTCAAGTTCCTTGAAACAACTGGTTTGAGTTGTGATGGTAGATTTTATTGGAATTTCTTGACAGGTAGTAGGTATTTTTAGCAAAAAATTCTAAATAAGTTTAGTAAAATTTAAGCTACATAAAATACCTCTAATTTTGTGGCTGTCTTTTTTTAAGTAAATGAATTTTGAAATTTGTATTTTCTAATTAAGATTTTTATTTCTCATGTTGTATCATTATGGATAAATATGGTTTAAGCAGCTAACATGGTCATGGCACAGTGGGGGATGCAAAGAAACGTAAGAAACATCCTTGTCTCCAGTGATTCTCAACAATTTTGCTGAAAAAGCAAGGAAGAGTGCATGAAATAAGTAACAATAACAACATAAAGTTTATGGTCTTACTGTGGGTCTGGAGCAAGTTGCTACATGGTACATCGTGGGAACTCAGGTCCAGGGCACAGCAGAAACTGTCAGCAAATGATCACTTTATTACTTACACAGCTCAAAGGGTCCAAAAGAGCAGGGGAAGAGATCCCATCACAGCCAGAGACTCGTGGGGAGGCCAAACTGTTCAGGACAGCTTGGGTGAATGGCAGCCCCACACAGCCTACTTTGCTTTGGAGGAGGAGGGGCCCTGGAACTGAGAGTTAACGCCCTGATAAGCACCCAGGGCTGCTTGTCCCTGGGTCAGGTTTAAAGTCTTGTCAGGCCTTTTCACTAGACCCAACATCCCTCTGGGGCTGTGGAATGGAGACAGATTGAAACATCATTGCACAGTAGAGTGTGTGGGGGGGTATAAGTGAGGCCTAAGAGTTGACCACTGAGCTTGTGTCTGTGACTTCTCCATAGTGGGTTTCATACAAAGTATCAATGTAAGGCATTGTCTAAACCCCCACATGAAAGGATATGGATTCTTTTTTACAAGAATAACAAAGACAAAAGGAACTAGCATTTTTGTTGTTTCGTATACCTTTAAAAATGAACATTTACTGAATATTTACTAGTTGTCAGGCACATGTGTGAATTCATTTGATCCTTGATATTTTATGAATAAGTACTATTGTTACTCTCTGGCAACAGCTAAAGGAGCAGAGGTACAGGGGTTCCTTAGTTACTAGTAGCCTCCACAGAGCTAGTAAAAATGGGCAGTGTGACTTCATGTTCAACACACTTTATGCTTTATACTCTATCTCATTTTGCTTCATTTTAGTTAATACTTCTGTATTTTAAGCCTAAATAGATGTCCAGTTTGTTCCAGAAAAATACAGGCCATAAAGCAATGATCAGAGACTTGAAATTTATTTCTATAGAAAATGATGGTATGTGATTTTGATGAAAAATTCACAGAACTACATAATTTAGTATTTAAATCAATCTGCTTTGATGACGGTGGTGGTAGTGGGGCAGGTAATTTCTGGGAGGATAATACCCTAACTTTGAAAGTCAAGAGCTACATATTCATGTAAACGTACCTCTCATCTGCCTCCTCATTCTAATCTGACTTTCTCCCTGGGAAGATCCTTAGAATGACATCTGTCACAGATCAAAAGAGATTCAATCACGGCTTCAGGTATCTGTACACTGAAGAGGGGCATTTAGAGACTAGATGGAAGTATATTTGTTTTCAAGGTTGGTTCTTGCCTAATCCTTCTTTACATGTTTACTGGGGCTTCTCAAAAGTCAGCATGCATCAGAGTCACCTGGAGGACTTGTAAAAAATGTGGATTGCTGAGCCCATGCTCTAGATTCTGGTTCAGTAGATCTGGGGAGAGGCCTGAGAAATTGCTTTTCCCAAGTGATGCTGATGCTACTGGTCTGGAGACCACACTTCAAGAACTGCTAATTAACCCTAAAAATGTACATGAAGGGTTGGTAGTCCCCCTTCCCTTTGCTTTTAAGCACTTCACTCCTTAAATGCCCATCCTTATATTTCAAAGATAAGAAAATCCAGTGAACAGCTTTCTTGGTGCCTGGAATGACTCCAGTAAGTCTCAATAATATAATAACCACTGATTAGACATAGTGATTTTAGTAAAGATTGCCTGCACTTTTTGAGTGCTTACTACATTGGTAGCACCCCACTAGGTCCTGCTACTTATATTAGGTAATAAAACAACACAGGTCAGTGCTATTTTTATCTTCATTTTGCATTGGTAAATTGAGGTTTAGAAAAATACACAGCTTTCTCAAGATCACACATACAATAAGAGGGAGAGCTAAAATTCAAACCCAGAAAATCTTTGAATTCCAATTATCTATGCTCTTGAAGACTGTCTTTTTTGTTTTTTGTAAAAAATGTAGCAATATATATATAACATAAATTTTGCCATTTTAACACTTCTTAAGTGTGCAATTCAAGGCATTACTTACTTTTATAATGTTGTATGTCCATTGCCATCTACCATACAAAACATTTTCATCATCCAAATTACTTACCCATTAAGCAATAACTCCCTATACCCCCTCCTTCTAGCACCTGGTACCCTCTAATCTACTTTTGTTCTCTACAAGTTTCTTTATTATATGTATTTCGTGTAAATAGAATAATATAATAACTGTCCTTTTGAAACACCATGTTTTGTAAACTCCAAAGCAATGAGCTGAATTTCAGTTAGACTTAAAATTTCAGCCCAAAGTTCCTTCATTTACACTTCTTTCATTTATGCTCCTAAGCATCCTAAAATCACAGGGGCGAAAAATTGTGTGAGCACAGATTTTCAAAGGAAATGTATATATAAATTGCTGTTTAGACCATGACTTTTTCATTTGTAGCAATCCTCTTCAAATTTCAGGAATTGAAGTATTAATATTAAGAAAATACATTTTTGTGGATTGGGGTTTGACAATTCCTCCCTACTTTGAAATTTCTTGATAGCTCCTATACCTGTTTATAAGGCTTTAAAAAATGATTCTTGAACTTTTTAGGCATAGACTCCTTTGAGAGTCTATTAAAAGCTATGAACCTTCTCATGAGAAAACGACACCAAACTGCACACCATCCAACACATATCTGTGGGCTGCAGGTGATGACCTTCTGCCTTAAAGACAGCAGGGCAGGGAAAAACAAGTTGAGTTTTTGTATCTGATGGACCTATGTTGGCATCTGTCTGACTTTTGGGAGAGGTATTACTGAATTTCTTCACCCATAATAATAATAATAGTATCTGCCTTGTAGGGCAGTTGTGAGGATTACAGTAAAAACGTGTATAAAGTTCCTGGATCAGTAACTGCTAGTTACTTCTCAAACTTTAAAGTGTCTACGAGCCACCTGGGATCTTGTTAAAATGCAGATTCTGATTTAGTAGATCTGGAGAGGGGCCAAAGATTCTGCATTTCTAACAAACTCCCAGGTAATGTGGATACCACTGGTCCAGTAGCAAGGTGCTACACAATATGCGTAGAAGAACTTTTTCTATTAGTAAGTACTCTTATATATCATAGAATCTATGATTTACATGCACCTTGCCCCAACATGGGTTAACTGGCTCGAGTTTGTCACTGATGGCAAGCTCCTCTGGTGTTCATTCTGTTTTCTCTGCTAACTACTAAATCAAACTACTGCCTACAAACAGTGGTGAGGCAGGTGAAAAGCCTCTGGCTGATTGTGGAATTGTTGCTAAGGCTAATTGAACTTTCTACTTGGGGGAAAATCTATGGTGTAAGGCCTGACTCTGTGTTTCATTTCTTTGGTTAGACTATTTTTGTGTTGTTGAATTTTTTTTTTTCTTAAATTTTATTGCTCCATCTTTCACAAGTGACCCAGTAATAAAAGTCCTTTAACATGGTTGGCTCTACTTATATATTTGTCTGGAAAATGGGAAATGGGGAGAGAGGCCTGCCCTACTTAAACTCCAGAAAGTATGATACTGGTCGTCTGGAAGAACTCAGACAATATTTTTCTGAAGACAAGTGCTTGCCATTGAAATATCATCAAAGTAGAGAAGAAATGAACCATATTAGAGCCAAGATCTTGCCTCCTAACATAATTTGAGAATGGAAAAGTAACCAAGAGTCTTTTTCTACATACAGCTGCGGGATATGCCAGCATCTCTTAGATCAGCTCCTTCCATTAATTAAGGGAGAATTACAAAAGGACTATAGATCAGACCAAGGAATTAATTGATAGCTACATTTTGCATGTTATATACAATAGAAAATGCTGAATAAAAATCTTTTTCCAAAGATGAAATCATTTCCCTTAAGCCCACATACTTGATCCCCATCAACACCTCATACTTGGTGTTTTCAGTGACAAACAGAATGCAGATGACATTTATTGCAGTTGGTGTTCCTTTCAGACAGCATAACAAACATCTTGAATAGCTTTGGTGATTCCCAGAGTCATCTGTGGAGATGATGAAAATATTTAATATACTCAATTCCTACCACATTTACTGAAAAAAGAAATATATTAAGGTGGGGTCTGGGCATCTAGATTTTTAGACAGCTCTATTGTCAATTTGAATTGTGGATTAGTAGTTGTTAGTTAACTACTGACAGTGAGAGTTTTTGAGAGATGAAGGCAGTGAATTGCTTTAGACAAAGCCTGGGTTTTGGCTTCAAAAAAGACCTAGATTCATGTTTTTGTTCTGTCACTTACTAGTTGTATGAAATCTCTCTTTTCCTCACTTTCCTTATTTGATAAGTTGATAGTACTACCTATATCATAGGGTGGCTAATAAGTTTAATGTAAAAACACATGCAAACACTAAGCTCGTATAGTGCTAGTACACTATAGACTTCTGCTTTTTCAGAGTCTGTTCTACAGATCAGCAGCACCAGCACCACGTGTTGTTAGATGTTAGAAATGCAGAATCCCCAGCCCACCCCAGACCTCCTCAATCAGAATCTGCATTGTGACAAGATCCCCAGGTGATTTCTTTGTACATTCAAGTTAGACCAACACTGACTTAGACAAACATTAAATGTTTGTTAGTGTCGCAGTATTTGTCCTGTTTGTTGGGGTTTTTCGGTTTTAAACTTGATAACCTAAAAATACATGATGGTTGAAACAAAACTATTTTATGGTATTTATTTTTGGTACTCTATCATATGTTACTAAAAAGAATATTTGTGTTGCTGGTAAAGATTAGTTTTGGTTTGGTAAAGCTTTCAAAATTGCTTCACAATCTTTGAAATATCTTTTAGTTATGTCCTTCTTTTTATGTGTATGTATTTAAATATAAACTATAAAGCCAAAGACGCAGTTTACAAGTAGGCATGATGTATTTACAAATAAAATCTCATCCAGCAAACAATAAGATGGAAACTCGGAAATGTCTTAAGCAAATTGCCACCTGTATTAAAAAAAACAACAGATCAAATAAAATATTTGGAGACTGCTATTTCTTGAAGGCCTCTAAATTTAAAAGTAAGTGAAACAAATCTGCTGTTCTTGCAAAGCCCACATTTTATGTGCTCTCCATCATGTTGGAAAGAGAAATCACCATTGTAAGTGCATTGCTAAATTTAATTCCTTTATTTGACTTTTAAAACTTACCAATATATTGCTTGTAATGTAGCTCTGACAAAAACATAGGAAAGGCAAGATTTAAGACGCACCTCTATTCCATACCTCAAAAATGTTTTTATTCACCTAAATTTGAAAGGAAGATAATGTGTATTTGCTATTACACAGCTATGCTAAAATATTATTAAAACCATTATTGAAGCCTTTTGAAAAGTTTATTTGCAATTATTTAATATAATAGCATTCACCATTAACAGCAGACAATCACAACATTCACCCAATGTTTTGATATTCCTTTTGTAGAGCACAAACTGAGTGAGAAAAATAACCTTTTTCATGTATGGAATCTATTTTAGTTAGCGTAGCAGTTTTTTTTGTTGTTGTTGTTGTTGAGTAATTTTCAGTTTCAAATTTTATAACCCTTCAACCTCATGATGTTAGAAACAAAAGTTTTTCTCTCATGCCATAGCCCAAGTTATTTCAGCACCTCATGCTCATCGTAGGTGGCATGACATTTAACAGGCTCATCAGTAAATTTGTGATGGAAAGGTCTCAAGGACAGTCAACCACATTGAGGTGCCCAGTGATCAGCAAGGATGCTTACAGTAGCAGCCTGATGAATTCGGTTAGGTGTAAGCCTATTAAAAGATCTGTAAAGAGCTTTCAGATCAGGTTTGGACAGTTTTTTTTTTTCAACCCATATTATGAGCTTATCCAAACATTTTGGTTGATCATATAGTTAACTATCTATTTTTTTCTCCCCTACATGTGCCTCATTTCTGATCTCTTGTTAAATCTTCCATTTATACTTCAGTGGGACTTAGAAATCTGTCTTTAACTTCCAGCTAAATGGGAAACTGTATTGTGAATGATAGGGGCTCTGATTTTTTCAGGACAGTAGTAATGACTGAGGATATAAAACCCTTGACACTAGCTTTCCTGTCCAAACCTGAAAGATCTAGTACTGCAGGATCCATGGCTCTTTAAAGTATCCTTTTTCATCAATGGCATTGACTAATCACCAGCAGAGGACTCTGGATTTGGTGAACTTGGATTTACTCTCAGAAATGCCACTGACTCATGTAACTTGAAGATACTGTCATTCTTTCTCCGGAACCATTTCTTATCTATTGTTCTCCAGGGGGAAGGAAGCTCCATTTTGGTAGCCTGAGTGAATTCTGAGTATGCAGATACGTCCAACATTTTCTCTTTATCCCACTTTGTTTCCAAGTGCACAATTTCCAGTATATTTATTATGGTTGGAAAGAGGAGAGAGGAGAGATAATTAGGGAGATAATTAGCATTGACTATAAAAATATTGATCTTAGGTTGAACCATGTGCAATTGCAATCTTTGTAGGTCAGGCAATTTGATATAGTTCAACTTAAAAGATTCTTCTTGCTTCTACCTAATAGTTTCTTCTATACACACTTCAAGACCTGAATATTCTACTATGTAGGGAGTTCTACAGTTCCTTAGAGAGTTTCCTATTGTCATAGTCAGGTCTGGCTTGAGTACAAATAATAGAGCAGATAGAGCTTATTCTTAGTATCCATAATTTTTTTTCTTCTCTCTTCAATTTCATATTATTCTCCCTCTTCCCCAGCTCACTGCAGGCCTTCAGAACCTTCATACACTTTCCATCTTGTCCATTCATCAATAGTCCATCTCCCTCACTCATTTTTCAACCTGTCTCATGTGCATTTTCAACACTTACTGTATGCCATCATATATTACCTGAGAAAAGGAAAAGAAGGCCCATAAAGAAGGAACTAAAAGATGATAAACTCAATCACAAAATGTTATAAATAGGTGATATGCCTCAGTGTTGCTAAAGACAATTCCATTTTAACCACAGCACCATTTGGTAAGGTTTTTTTCCTATTTATTTATTTATTTATTTATTTATTTATTTATTTATTTATTTATTTATTTATTTATTTATTTACTTCTACCCTGCCCTCCCCCCCTCGTTGTTTGTGCTCGCTGTCTGCTCTCTGTCTGTTCGTTGTGTGCTTGTCTTCTTTTTAGGAGGTACCAGGAACCAAACCTGGAACCTCCCATGTGGTAGGTGGACACCCAACTGCTTGAGCCATATCCACTTCCCTGTAAGCTTTTTAAAAGAGCTTTCGTGTGTGTGTGTGTGTGTGTGATTGTAGAATTTCAGGGATATGAAAAATAAATGGGAAAAGTGGTTCCTTGATTTGGGTCAAAGAGCAATCTTGGAATGGTATATATTGGTGAGTTCTGGGAAGATTAGACCTTTTGAGATTACCTTTATATACTGTGCCTTTTGGAAGGCTCAAATTTCTGTCCAATTTCAGGTGGCATATGTGCAATTGCTTTATTCACATTCCTTTCCTTAACTAAGCCATGTTCCAGTCAAACTGTATGGTGAACTCCAGATAAGTGCTGTGACACATTAATAGGACCATCTAAGTGCTGGTATCCATTTCTTTTAAATTGGATAGATGTATTTTTTGGTAGCCTTGAATTTTTTATTTAGAATTTATATAAAAGGATGCTCAGAAATTAAAATATTAGCCTAATTTTCAAAGGGGTATTGACCATTTCCAACTGGTTCAATTTATTTTCCTCTTCTTTTAGATGAGAGTTTCTTTGAGATTTCTAGTGGAAGAAATGTATAATTCCCACATTACTAAGCCTCCTAAGGTTCTTTCCCTTTTATTTGAAAAATTTTCTGATGATGACATGTAGAGAAATCTCATCTATAGGTACAGCTGACATTAAAATCATTCCGTCTTCTCAGTAGTTATTAGATAGCATTAGCCACTATTCATCCATAAAGTTGTGGCATAATCAGAAAATTATTTTTCTCATTCATTACTTTGGGATTTGAATATGAGACACACAATTTGGATTACTCAGCTTGTTTCTTTGTCATAACACATACTTTGGAAAGAGGAGAAAAGCATTTTTAGATATTGAGGAAAGGGTATTAAGTATAATTTTCATGAACATAAGCGATCACAGAGCAGCTAATTTTGGCAGATTACCATATCAAATACTACAGAATCAAATTTTCCTTCAGGATTATAGTTAGATATATCTTTAGTTGTCAGTGAAAATAATTTTCAGGATTTACTTAATGGGGGCATATCATTATAGAAACACTGCGGCTCCCATCTCCTACTTACCAAGAGATTATATTTCATATTGAAAAGGTTTAATTCTATAGAAAGAGGCAGCAGAGTTAAATTTTTTTTTTT